>JADLZK010003597.1:0-89343 GCA_015847255.1 Hyparrhenia diplandra
CGTGGACCCAGACCTCATGTTCAGTGGCCGACCTCTTCGGTTCTCGAGACCTTAAGAGGAGCTCGGGGGCTCGTCGCCTCCTCAGCGTGGAGTGCAACAAACCTCCTAATTACTGGGCCCACACTGCACCCGTCATTGTCCCAAAGACCGACAAGAGCAGCTAGCATGCACCCAATAATCTCAAGAAGCCTCGTCGCGTCATCGGGAACCCCGACTACACCTCATACCGATCAACAAAGGAGTAGCTACAACATTACAACATACATCGTTACAATAATTTAGATTAGAGTGCGGAAGAATAATAACATTAATTTTACAAATGTGAATAAGTTACATTTGAGTAAAGCTTAATTGGCAAGAATCAAGGACTCTTTTGCGTAGCTTACTAATAGTTGAATCCTTACCTTTCAACATAGCATCAATATTTATTGAAGCATAATAAATCTAGATTTGCACTGCTCTATCCTCAATCACTTATATTAAAACATCACATCTCATATCCATCTCTTGTCCCATGATCACCATTGCTCCATCATTAAAACTATCTGCAGCATGGTCGGGCGCATCGGGTCTCTTTCTCCGAGAAAGCACGGGCTGATTCGTCGACGTGCTAGTAAAACCCGCTGGGAGAGTCCTTGCCACCACGCATATGTAGCACCTCTTAAGCTTGCATATATCAACCTTTTACTCAGATTGTTCAAAAGCGGGCAAGCGGCCCCTACGCCACCCGAGAGCACAGCAGAGACTCCTCACACCGAATTTAACCCACGGGCATCGAGACTCGTGAGTGTACCTACTCCCAGCCACATCTCTCCACTCCCAAGTCTTGGCGGTTATGCGTTTCGATTTGACTAATGCCAAGATCGGGCTTACCGTGAGTATGTGGTCGCGTATCTAGTTTCGATCGACACAGGGTGACACCTAGGTGCGGTGACACTCCGTGCCATCGTGCTCCCTTTGCCGTAGAAAGGCCTCGAGGCGCGAACATAGCGTTCAACGCTGAACTTTACGCGCCTACGACGCATCGGTCCTTAATCGCAGGCAGCGGACAACACTACACGAGACTCCATTCTCGCGCAAAGTTACCCGAAGCGGGTTCCTTCACTCAATACCATATCCCGCAAGTATGGTTTCATCATATAACATTCTTCTTCATCAAATGCTCCATTCGGCTGAAATTAGAGACTTGTCACATTTTGACTCAAAAAGTCTAACTAATTTAGCATGGCTGAAGCACTTCTAAAGCTATTTTTACCAAAAACGGGTTATCAAGGTAGATATCAAAATAATCAAGGATGGATAATGCACCGTAATTAGGTTGTCACTCAACCCTATCACCCACAATGCAATAGATTAAACAAAAGGTGATATAAAGCTTTATAAAACACAAGGAATGTTTAAATGAGCGGCTTGCCTGTGTTGCGTAGAGCTCAGAGATCCTCGTAGGAAAGATTGTCGGTAAATCCAAACTTGACATCATCCTGTCGCGTCTGACGGATCTTCTCTGAAGCTTGATCATCGCGAACCACTATCACACCTGCCTAGCCTTTCACCTCAACATGTGATCAGGCTCAGCCTCGTGAGTACTGCTACGTACGATGATGATGCATGCTTTGTGCTATGATGGAATGGTAAACATGATGCTTGATGATGCATGAAATAATAAAGCTTACTTGAGTACTGGCTTTTTCTTCGCTGATAAAGTTGCAACCCAACAAAACCAACTCGTTGAACTACTCTACAAAAATATCATCACTCATCGGCTTACAGCGAGCTCTCACGACCATTTAGTCTAATGGTATGATCCAAGATTCACAAAATAACCTCAAAAGTCACACACAAACCTAAGTCACCATATACTAAATACTTCCTCTAATTAAAACAAATAAAGCATTAAATAATAAATAAATTACATCCTTTCTCAAAAATGGTTCCAAACTTTCTATACAAGTAGATCACATCATAAAAACAGCACCAAAATAGATTTTTATGATTTTTGAATAAATATTTTATTTTCTAAAATCATGGAAGATGCATTTTTCAATTATTGTATTTTTAAATCATGCAAAAACTACTCAAAATCAAAGTTTCCAATTTTTCATGGATACACATACACATAGGAAAGGCTTACAAAAATTTTTCAGAATTTTTAAACTAGCATTTGAATTTCCTCATGAAATTCATAAAATTATAAGACTATTCATCATAAAAGAGAAATTGAAGTAAAACATATACTAGAAAAAGAGCACTTGGACCTGAATCTAGCTTGGCCCAATATAAATAGTGTGAGTAGAGCCGGCCCACGTGGAAAGCCTATAAAGACTTTTGACTTGGCAACTTTGCAAATGAGCAAACTTTTATGGAACTGCAATTAAATGAGGAAAAACACTATTTATATGAGTTAAAGAAATTTCACACCAGGAATCCTCGAGTTTCTATTTGAATCTGGGTCCTCCTTCTTTAACCTTTACGTACACAGAGCAGAGCACGAGGCTGCGTAGAGCACGAACGGGGCTTCTTGGCCCAGCGTGGAAGCGCACCGGCAGCAAGCGGCGGCGCTCGAGCATCGCCTGGGTCAGCTCGCACCACAGCGAGGGGCTGCTGCTTGGCCCGAGATGACGTTTGGAGGCACGGCCACGTGAGCCTGTGGCTTCACGCCAACGCCAGCTGCTGCTCTGCCGTTGCTTGCCGCTTCCCGCGCAGCAGGGAAGGAGCCATGGAGGGAGTGGATCGAGGCAAAGGAGGTGAGGGTAGTGCAGCTCAGCCGTACGCGAGCAAAGAACTGGGGCGGCAGGTGCTGCCGTGCCGGCTGCCATGGCTGGAGAGGAATAGGAGGTGAGAGAGAGAGCTGGAGGAAGCAAGCGATACTGATGACAGGATGAAGAGATGACCAGCGCGCCTTCTACGAACGTGGCCACTAAAACGTACGCGTGCCCCGCACGAGGAAGCATCTACATGACGACCACTGTCACGCTTTCGGTGAGCAGGCAAAGCAAGCAAGTTGGTGTAGTACGGCTGTTTCTCGTAGTGTACTAGTTCATCTTTCTCTTCTTCTTCGCTCAAAAATCTCCCAAAAATTGAATAGAAGTTGAAAATCTCTCAAGAATAAAAAGTTGCTCAACTTTTCAAGATAAACATTTTTCACTTTTTGGAACATTTCCAAAAATTGACCTAGATTTTGAAATACAAATTTAGGGGCAAAATAAAAGTATTTTAGGATTTAAAGAATTTCTTTAAAAATTTGAACTAAACTTTGGAAACTCAAAAATACTAACTTTGTTTAATCTTAGGAATCTGCAAAATTGCTTTTTAAAAGCCACCCTCAAATTCTTTATAGATTTTGAACGCGTAGGAAAAGGGTAAAGGAGGAGTTAGTTAGGGTTTCGAGCCAGTAAAACTTTCGGATTCCTGTTGCTTTTCGCGATCTTTTCATCCAACAACTCAACCAACTATAACTAAAGCTTATTTTGTCCAATCCATAGCAGTCGGTAAATAACACAGTGTTCTGACCTTTCCCCATACTTGACCTCGCCCCGAGATTCTGAGCGGAGGCTTTCAAGAAAGCCGGCGATGAGAGATTACCATAGCTTTAAAAACTACACTCAAAGATGATAGAACTTGCCCACCACGATAAGCAGATGATTAAGCAAAACCATTCGAGATACAAAGAGTACTAAAGATTACTCCCTGGGTCTAGTGACACATCTATTACATAGCAAAGCCTAACTCCGTAAACTTAGATAGAAGCGAGGACAAAAGAAGAAACACCAAGAAGATAAGCTGACCAAAAAGCATAAAGGACCCCCAACGTGATCCGTAGAAGCGGATGGGATCGAGGGAGCGAACATACGTCAGAAGCCACATGTAATGAATCCTAAGGCCATAAGCCAATTGAATGCACTCGACTCTTCTAAGATGGAAGCGGACTTCTTGATGAGACGCCGCAGGTAACCTTTAGTCAGCAGCTCGACCCACGCAGTAAGGGCTTTTCTGAATTTGAAAGTACTCTGGCTTCCCACGCTTTTCTTCTCCGCTCAGCTACTTCTTGAGCTGAGAGCGGCTTCACCTTCGGAGGGAGGAAAGCTGACACTATGATCTCTTAGAGGAGATTTGCGGTGGGCTTTGAAGAGATGGAAGTGGTGAAGCAAGGTAGCCCGGGTTATGCGTATATATAGCGCGAGAGGAAGCTTGGATAGAGGCTGCCGCGGCGATCGAGGAAAAGAGAGCAGCGAGAGAGAGTCAAAAAGCAATTCCACGGGTGGAGGCGGCCACCAGCTAGTGAGCGCGCCTGCGTGCTCAAGGCTATTAGGGTGGCCGGGATTCCCGCAGACGCAGAGTATGGCGAAGTAGCGTCGAAGCCATGGAGGGTCTCAGTACTCTGCAAAGTGGCGAGGGCTACGCGCAAACATGACGACAAAGAGAGGAAGCAGAGGGTGTGGTGCGAGAAGACGGATCGACGGCTTAGGGCGAGGGCCGTGGATGCTCATGGCGCTCTGAAGACACGTATGGCAATAGAATGCCACGCTGATCCCGCCTTTGCCAAAGGTCCAAATCATTAGAGTGGTGGAATCTAATAGAAGGTTCCAAATTTTCCACTATTAGCACAACTTAGAATTCAAATTAAACAATCAGCGGGCCCCTCACAATGTCGAAAAATGTTAATGTGATTGTAGCTTTGGTAAATTCCAATCAAATGCAAAAAGGCAGCAAAGATAAAAAACTTATCGTAAAACAGACAACTTTCTCATCTTCATGTCCTCGATCCCAACAGTTGCGGCATAAGTGGCTTGATAATTGGCCAGCACTACCTTCGTAAATGGTTAAACAGAGTTCTTATCTACCACCTCTTGTAGTTCAAGTTAATGTTGATGTCGCTGATTTGCTCTTTCTAAGGTCACCTTCTTTGTAACTTTCGTAAGAAAAGTCCCACTCAATCGGCTTTTGATATACGTGCCCCCTGATAGGTATAGAAGGATAATCAAGGAAATTCTCACAATGAGGGAATGAATCAATATAGTTTTTGTAGTGGATCATGATTAGAAATCATTAATCATAACACCACGGTCAAAACCACAAACATGTGAGAGAGTCCATATGATAAAAATTAGTAGTGACCAAGGATTTACAAACTAAGAATAAAAAACAAAGAATAAAAGTTGCTCTCAACTTTTCAAGATAAACATTTTCACTTTTTGGAACATTTCCAAATCGGCCTAGATTTTGAAATACAAATTTGGGGCTTAAATAAAAGTATTTTTAGGATTTAAAAATTTCTTTTAAAATTTTTGAACTAAACTTTGAAACTCAAAATACTAACTTTGTTTAATCTTAAAAGATCTACAAAATTGCTTTTAAAAAACCAAATTCTTTTTAGATTTTGAAATTGTAGAAAAGGGTAAAGAGAGTTAGGGGTTAGGTTTCCGACAAGGGGGGTAACTTTCGATTCCTATTCTTTTTCGATCTTTTCATCCAACAACTCAACCAACTATAACTAAACTTATTTTCTGTCCAATCCATATAGCTTAATCGGTAAATAACACCCGGGTGTTGGCGGGAGTGATGAACCCCAGGTCGCTTCGTTGTCACCGGGCAACTCAAGCGATTTAGAAGGAGCGAAGCTCTTACGCAGTGCTCGGCGTGCTGCCGATGCCGCCTTCTCCTGCTGCGTTCTTTGCTCGGCGCTGTGTCCCGGCGGCCTACGTGCTCACGTGGTCGCCTTTCAGACCTCGAGAGTCGTTGGCCATCGGCGTGAGTCAGAGCCATGTGGATAGCTCAGTGAGATACGCATCACCACGGGCTGCACGAGTTTCGCTAAGTAGCTTTTACCTGCTGCAAAAGAGAGCCGCTGGGGAAAAGTAGCCGCTAGGGAGGAAAGTTACCGTTAGCCTTCGGCTTCGCCGTAAGTCAAATCCATTGCCGCTGCCAGCCGCTTGTCTATCGCTTTTCGCCGCGTGTAGAGCACGGAGGTTCCCTGGAGGCCGTTAGTGTATGGTAAATTTCGCGCTCGACCACCCAGCTGATCTGCTTTCGTGCCCTCCTGTAACAGGAAGGGAGCCGAGGATTGAGCCAGCTTTCCTCTGCTTCCGGCCCGGCCGCCAAAATTACCTCACCGCGCATTCACTCGTGACCGACCACGCTTCTGGCACGCCGGTCACCCGAGTGAGAGTCACACCGAAAGTTCCAATCGGTACTCACTCGCCGGAGGGGAGGCTTCGGAGGCCATGCGTCATGGGCCGACGCAGGCGTGACTCAAGGAAATAAGCTCGAGAGCTGCGGCATACGTGCGCTCCCGCCAAGCACCGACGCCAAGCAGAGTGATCGGCTCCTTCCTTCCGACGCGACGCCGCGACTCATCCACCTGGACGGCTACGCCGCGCCTTTCACCCCCTTCTACGAGTCGCATCGCCCTGCAATCAATCCGCCTGCATCTCGAGACCGCGCTACGAGCTCTTGGAAGCACTAATCTAAATAGATTCTCCACCTCGCCGCCTTCACGACGCAGGTGGTTGGGAATCGAGAATCGATCTCTTCCGGTTTTTCTTCCACGCCGGTAAAATCCAAAGATAACCCGGACGGGCCGGCTTCGCCCCCATTGGTCGCTACCATCCAACCGCGTACGGGTGAAGCCGTGTTCCCGGCCACTCAACACTCCCATGCCGCCGTGGCGCGATGAGTGGTTCTACCCGAAGAACTTACCACGCCACCCACTCCCACGCTTACACCTACCGCCCGACTTTGGACGAAGCCGCGGAGGAGGGACCCCAATGCATCACATGCCGCCTTGATTCGAGGTGGCCAGAAGGCCGAGTTCTCGCTGACGCTTCGCTCATGGAGCCCTCATTATCGCCGGGCGCCGGGTGGCATCTATTGCCGTTCCCCCGAGACGCGAGACCCTCCGTGATCCGGGAGATGATGGACGACAACGTCTTTGAGGGCACGGTGGACGCACCACCTTCTTCGCAAGCGAAGACGCTGAGTGGTGGGTCCTGACGGCGACCGGGAAACCTTCGCCTCATTCCGCGACCTCAACACGATTCCCGTACCGCGCTTCCTTCGCCGAGAACGAAGGCCATGGTGAGCTCACTTTTTCTCCTTCACTTATTGTCATGACAGATGTCGCTGTCTCACCCATCCTTGTGGTGCAAAAGTTGGTACGGTGGACCTTCCCCATCTCGCCGCCGATGAGGACCGCTCCCGGCCCTTAGCTCCGCCGGACCCGGGCCCTGGGCGCCGAGTCCTCGGGACGGGCCGAGGCGTAGGAGACGGACGAGACGCCGTCCGAGCATCCGAGGCTCGAGAAGGCGGCGGCTCGCACCGGCCGTTGAGGAGATGGCGGGACGACGATCGGATGGGACGCTCGCCCGGATCGCGTCGGACGTGGCAACCGGCCGCCCGCACGCTGTCCCGTGCCGCGCGCCGCTTTGCGTGCCCACACATCGAGAGGAGGAGGTCACGAGCTCGGAGCCGGAGAGGAAGAGGCGCACGGCCGATGTGTAGTGCTTGAGCTGACTCTTTGCCGCCTATTCATTGTTGGATTCCTTCCCCTCTAAACATGAGCTTTGTTCTTATTTTCGCCAGAAGGCCAAGGCCGCTGGGGGGGCTCCCAAATCCTTCCAAACGCTTGAGGACGACCTGAGGCCACGAAGCTCGGGCGATCCAAGCTCTTCCGCCTCCGGGCAGCCCCCTCGCCGACGACGCTCCCCTCCCGGCCTCCGGAGGGGGTGGAGGAGGAGGAGAGCGCGGATCGGGCCGGGAGCCGCTGGCTGGCCCCCGCCATCGGCATTCCGCCCGCGGGGGCGTGAGCTGGCCACGTCAGTCGAAGCCCGATCGCTGGGTCGAGTCCTGGTGGCGGCGCCGCTTCCGACGCGCCCTCGAGCCCTCGAGTCGTGGTGGTCACGGAGCGACGGTGATCGCCCCTCGATCTCCGGAGGGACGGCGAACGCGGATTCTCCCCCGCCGCCCAAGTCCACTCGGCCAGAGGCCGCTGGATCCGTTGGGGACGAGATGGTTGTGGGACGCCGCAGCCTCGCCATGGCGTAGGCCGACGCCTGCTCTCACCGCTGCGGGCGCACGGGCGCAAGAGTATCAGCTCGTGGCTCCGAACCGGGTCTGAACGCCGCCGGCGACGCGTCGCCGATGCCTCAGGTGGTTTCCGTGACGTGCCGACGACCATGGGAGCCGCCTCGCAGGCTCCCGGGCGACGCCGCCATCGACCATGGAGGCGCCTTCGATGAGGGCGCCCTCGGCGGCTTTCGGGCGAGGGCCCGGAGCCGCCCAGAGTCTCGCCTCTGCGTGGCACGGGTCGTGGGGAAGCCGCGCTGGCGGATGATGGCGTGCGAGGAGGTGGTGCCGCGACCCGAGGAGACGGCGCCTGAGTGTTCCACCGTGTCATTCGTAAGGACCGATCGACGCCTTTGCTTTGGCGAACGTGCGCCGCGGGCGCGACCACTTCTTCTCGCAAGGACTCGAGGGCTGCCGTCAGGGGGTATAATCAGCGGGCGCGGCGGCCTCAAGCTCGAGGGGCTCATGGCACGCCGATCCGACCGTCCCGGTGAGCCGGGGCCTGGTCAAATGTTCACTTTCACCGCGACATCGGACGGCTAGACGACGTCGCCACCACATTCGCGAGGTTGAAGAGACGTCACCCGGCGAGGTCCACGAGAAGGTCGCCGCCGAGCAGCAAGACGGCGGCGTACCCCACGTGGAGGTTTCCATCTCTCGCGCGACCGCCAAAGCCACGCGAGAAGATGCAGAGGAGCTCGCCGGCCTCCGGGCAAGATGCCGGAGGACAAGGAGTTGGAGAAGTCGGCGCTTGAGTAGCGAACCAAGCGGCTCGAGGAAGACTAGGACACCGCCGGCGAGGACGCTCCAGAGGCGACCGTGAGCTCGAAAGTGAGCCACCGAGCTCGCTTTTTCTTTGTCTCTAGGTAGAGAGCCGATAGATTTATTTAGCCGTGGACCTTTAGCTTATGACCACGAGATCACCGAGCCGCCGGTGCTATTCCAAGCTTCGAGGCGAGAGGCATCGCTCGATGCCGAAAGACAATCTTTCTAGGAGAATCAGAAGAGATCTATGGAGTCCCCGACGTAAGCCGGTGTATTTTGATTTTTCTTCTTCATACTTCGAGACTCATGTTCGATCGCTTGTCTCTTTTGGTAAACCGAGAAGGAGAAGTCGCTGGGGTTGGCTCGAGCCTCGTGGAAAAAGGAGAGCCCCCGCCGACATGCAGGCCACCCCAAACACACACATAGCTACGCCGCAAGAGAAGGAGGGAGAGTTGTAGCGGATGATGCGGACTCGCGGGCCGCGCGCATCAGCCCGGGCCGAAGAGCAAGGCACTCCAAACCATGGGAGACCGAGGTCGCCGCCACTTTCGTGACTGGGCGACAAGGCCGAGGACGCCGCCTCGGAGTCAAAGCGTGGAGCAGACGGACTCGTTCTTGACGCCGAGATGGTCCGCGACGCCCGGCGCGGCAAGAGCCGGGGCGACCGCCACCCGGTGCTCGCGGCTCCGCAGACGCGGTGAGGGACAACGCCGGTCGTGTTGTTCACAAGGCGGCGTCATGGGTCCTCGCCCACTACCCCCCGAGATCGACATACCAAGGTGGTGGGCAAGGGCTGGCCACAAGTGGACACCGAGACCTTTGACCGGGTGGCCGCCAAAGCAGAGGCCGACGCCGAAGATGGCGAAGAAGTTTTTAAGCTCGCCTCGAAGAGCTCGACGCCTTTGAGCCCACGGCCGGCGAAGGGGAGGAGTCGTCCGACGAGGATTCATCCGCGCCAGAGTAGAACAGCATCGAGGCAGGCCTTTTGTTGAACAAAGTCCCCGAGGTCGGGCAAAATGTATATATAATAACTTGTTTATTTTTCGCTATGAAAAGAAGGTCATTTTCTTTCCTTGTTCGCGGTTCCTAGTCCATTGTTTGACTTCACCATATCTCGGTGGTAAGAATAGTAGGCCCTTTTCATTGGCCGTGGAGGCGCTTAGAGGTCGGTGGGCAGGCCGCTTATGCCTTGTGGAGGCGGGTTTCTCAAGCCTTTCACCCGATAAATCATGTAGACTTAGGAGTAAGAGGAACGAGTGGGAGGTCGAGCTCGACCGGGCGTGACTTAGCCGAATGTAGAGCTTGGAGGTCCAGGTGTTTTTACGAGAAAAAAGGGTTCGTGAAACGCGGGTGTGCGCCCCCTGGCCCTCTCAGAGCCCCCGAAAGCAAGGGCGGGGGCACTGGCAGAGAGGGCGGCCGTTGCTCAACACCGAGAAAAGAAAGAGTTTGAATAAAACAAACAAATTTTGCATCGGTGTGCCTTTTATTCAAACTTCATGAAAGTGACTTTT
Organism: Hyparrhenia diplandra; assembly: GCA_015847255.1. Lineage (NCBI taxonomy): Eukaryota > Viridiplantae > Streptophyta > Magnoliopsida > Poales > Poaceae > Hyparrhenia > Hyparrhenia diplandra. The sequence goes on from JADLZK010003597.1 coordinate 10,338, forward strand.
ACAAGATACATCTAAGGGTAGAAGCGACATAGCTGTTCGATGTTCCAAGCGCTAGTGAACTCAAGGCCCGTCTACGGAGTCCTTGATTGTATGAGCCCGTCAGAATCGGGCGATGCTGGTGAATGGTCCTTCCTATGGCGGCGAGCTTATGCTTTTTGTGCTCGTGACTGCCGTGAGGACTTGATCACCGACGCTGAAGGATCGCCCCTCGTACATGGCTGTCAGTGATAGCTGCGACATCGACCGCTAGTACTTGGCCGAAAAGCGAAGCGCCGACCCGCGAGCTTCTTCGAGCCGATCCATGGCATCCTCGAGGGAAGCCTCGCTGCTCGGCCGCTGTATGCGCCTATCCCTGCGTGTGCGCCGTAGTCGAGGCCTGCGGGAAGCACAGCCTCGAGCCAAGACGCAGGAAGAATGGAGTGCGCCCGCGGGCCCTCGCTGGCATAGTCCCTCGAGGTTCCACACGATAGCCGGGAGCTAGGGCTGATTTAGCCATCAATCGCCGAACTTTTTCGAGCCGCTTGAAGATGCGTGGCTTCGCCCCGCAGAAAATCATCCCGTTGGCTCCCGGCCGACCTGCCCATTGGTTTCTTTGGGTGACCCGACCGCCCGGGCCCACGTGAATGCAAGTCGCCGTCACACCGGGGCCGAGGAAGATTTGCCTGAAGTTGGTCCCGTTTGTCGGTGATGATTGAGTTTAGACGCCAGCAATGGACGATGTCTGAAGAACTTGACCGCCTCCCCGTGACCTCACGCGATGGGGCATGACCTCGATCCACTTGGTGAACTTGTCGATGGCGACGAGGAGATGCGTGAAGCCCCCGGGCGACCTCGCGGAATGGGTCGACCATGTCCGCCCCCCGCACTCAAGGGCCAAGTGATGGGGATCGTCCGGAGGGCCTAGGCGGGGAGGTGCGTCGCTTGGCGAAGAACCCCGCGCCCTTCGCGACTACAGATGACTGGTTATGTCAAGAACATGGCTAATAAAAAAAACCTTTGGCGAAGGCCTTGCCCACCGTGAGTTTGAGGGGCCGCTGGTGCCCACATTCCCTCACGTGGTATCCCTTATGAGCTCGCGCCCCCCTCCCCTCGAAGGTGACGCAGCCGTTGAGCACCGACGCCTCGCCCGTACGCGGCTCGATGACGACGAATGAATTAGCTCGCGCACGATGCGCCTAGCCTCTTCCTTTTGACGGGAGCTTGCCATCCTTCGCCTACCACCCCAGTTGGGGATCTCGCCGCCGTCTTGGGGCTGCTCGTATCGTGAAGACCTCGCGTCGGCGAGGTCGACTTCCATCGGTGAGCTCGAGCTCGGCGAGGTTTCCACTTTGTTGGGAAAGGCACGAACGGGCGCCTTGGTCGGATCCACGCGTGGGTTTGAGCCCTCGCCTCAAGCCGCATTGAGGGGACGTCGGGATCGCGGGTAACACACCGGGGACCTGTAGTCGGGCCGGAGGCGAGCTTTTGGCGAGGACGCCGGGCGCCGCCATTGTATCGGGCGGCGGATGTGCTTGGAACTCGAGGCCGCCGGCAAGTGTTTTTGAGTCGTGCACCTTGCGGAGTACGCGATCATCCCCTCGACGCGACGAAGTCGGCCTCCCTTCTCGCGGGCTTGGTCGGCAATGAGCTTGAGTCCCCCGACCGAAGTCGCTTGGATGCCGAGCTCGGCCGGGCAGGCGGAGTCCGCTCACCAAGGCCTCGTAGACATTCGTGACATTATTCGATGCGGTGAAGTGAAGATGATTGAGTACCTCATGCCACATCGTGATGGTGAGACAAAGACCGGTCCGCCTCATGCCATATCCTCTCTTCCGGAGCCACCGGCAGAGGGTCCAGACGCCGGTTGTCGTCCGCTTGCGGTGGCAAATTGCCTCGATCCACTCCGGCCATGAAGTCGGGAGTACTTGGGACTTGATGGTGTTCTGTCTCGGGCGTATGAGATGTCTCGAATCTCATGAGCCGATGCCCCACTTGGCGCGATGCGACCGCGGGCCTCCGGGCCGCGGATGATCCGCCTGGGGGTGGAAACTGGGAGACGACGGTGATCGGATGAGCGTCAGTAGTGCTCGAGCCCGCGGCGCGGTGATCGCTGAAGGCGAGGCGAGCCTCCTGGAGCTGCGGTACCATGTCTTAGTAGTCGAGAGTGACCTTTTCACCGAAGCAGATCCGCTAATCGGCATACATGAAGCATGTGTCCTTCCTCCTTCGCCCACCACGAAAGCACCGGGTGGCCGACGACTGCGGAGGTAGCCGAGATGCAGAGTAACACGGCTCGTCCCGGCTTGGGCGGTGAGACGGGTGGGCTCAAGTTAGGAGCTGAGTCGCGAGGCAAGTGAGGCTCGTGCCTCGTTGGTTCAGCAAGCGCCTCGACTTCTTCAGAGCTTGTGGCCAGCGGAGGCTACGCCGACGAGTCGAGCTATGAATCGCTAAGCGGCAAGAAGGCATCCGTGAGCCATTGCACGCCTAACATTTTTGATGGGGCCTATATTTCGATGGCCTCGATCTTTCGTGAGTTGGCTTCAATGCCACGCCGGACACTATGAAGCCAAGGAGTTTCCCTCGAGGACCCCGAAACACACTTTTTTCCTGATTGAGCTTCAATTCGAACTCGCAGAGCTTGCCAAGACTTGCTCGAGGTCGGGATAGCCCCCTCGTGTGTTTCATCTTGACTATGATGTCGCCGACGATGCTTCAACACGCTCCCAAGAAGCTTCTTTTGAAGACTTTTCTCGCATGCACCTCCGAAAGTGGCGCCAAAGATTTTTCACCAATGGCATCGCCACATAGCGCACGCACCGGCGGGGTGATGAAGGAGGTTGCGAGCTGATCGAGCTTGTTCATCGCGACCGTGGTAGCCGGAGTATGCGCCAAGAAAACAGAGTGTCTCGCACCGGAGGTGGAGTCAACGATTTGGTCGATGCAAAGGCAAAGGAAACGGATCCTTTGGGCATGCCTTGTTGAGACTCGTGATAATCAACACACATCCTCCATTTCCCATTCTTCTTAACTAGTACGTGGTTGGCTATCCACTCGTGATGATACACCTCCTTAACAAAGCCCGGCCGCTAAGAGCTTATCTATCTCCTCGCAATTGCTCGCCGCCGCCATGTCGGCCGGAGCCGCCGTTTCATCGGCCGAGCCGGCTCGATGTTTAAGGAGTGCTCTCGGCGACTTCCCTTGGTATGCCCGGGCATGTTCGAGGGTTTCCACACCGAACACGTCGAGGTTCGCGCCGGAGGAAGCCGACGAGCTCGCTTTCCTATTTAGGGAGTGAGCTCGGCACCGACCGAATCTGCGCTGCCTTCTCTTCTCATCGATCGCCACTTGGCATCCTCAAGCCCGGCTCGGCTGAGCCCCGCCTCGAGCCGACACGACGAGCCGGCCGGCTTTGCCGGATGTGCTCGACGCCCTTGAGCTCGCGGAGTCCTCCGCCCAGACCCACGCGAGCATCTCGGATGAGCTTCTCCCGACCGATGAGGGCGTCGGGCCGCACGCACGGGCCTCCTTGTCGCAGCTTGAAGGCGCCGCCAAAGGTGGAGTTGACGGTGATCACGCCTTCGGTCCGGGGGATCTTGAGCTTGAGGTATCGCAGCTGGGCACGCCATGAACCTCGCGGTAACACGGCCAGCCCAACAGGGCTGCGGTACGCGCCTTATAAGGAGCACCTCGAAAGTAAGCACCTCCTTGTGGAAGTTGATCGGGCCGCCGGTGACGGAGGTCGATCCGCCCCGAGCGGGAACGCCGTTTCCCCCGGCACCACCCCGCGGGATGGGGTCCATCGAAGGTCGAGACGACGCTCGCTGTGATGCCGAGAGCCTCCATGGTGTCGATGTAGAGGAGGTTAAGGCCACGCCCACCGCCCATCAGCACCTTGCCTAGGGCGCTTGGTGCCAACGATGGGGTCGACGCCGAGCTGAAACCGCCCCGGTAAGGAATGTGCACGGGTGGTCCTTCTTGTCGGGCGTGATCGGCGCCGACCACTTGAGGTAGGAGGGCGCCGCTGGCTCCTGGTGTCCGGTGGCGTTTGACTCGTATGCTAGTGGCCCACCGAAGACGACGCTGACCGCGCCGCCCTCGAAGAAGACGCCCTTGTCGCCCGCCGCTTCATCAAACTCGCCGCCGTTTCCACTCGTTGTTCGCGCCATTACCTTGCCTCGCGCTACCATGAACTTCCACGTAGGTTGCGCCCTGAGCTTGTGCTTGACGGGCGTGGTTGGGGCAGCCGAGCTCGAGCCTTCCCTCGGCAGTCCTTGGGGGCATTCGCCCCCCGCCTTTGAGCCCGCTTCTTGTCGGCCACCCGCCATGAAGTCATCCTCGCCAGCGGTGGTGCTTGTTCTTATTCTTCTTTTGGGCTGCGAGCTCGACCCTCGCCGACTTCTGCCGGTGGCTTTCTCCTTGCCCTTCTTGCCGGTGGTGCCGTGGAGGATCAAGGAGATGGCCTTGTTGGCTTTCTCTTAACGCAAATGTAAAGAGTTCCGCAGAAGCGCACGGAAATGCCGCCAGAAGCTTTCACCCGAAGTATTCAGGGTATCGATTTCCACAGGAAGGCATGGTGTAAAAGTCTCTAACATGAACATGGACAAGATAACACGATCATGCAATAGACCACAATCCATAATAGGGATAAATCAAATGGTATGATAACTTGACACACACACTTGAACCAGCCTCAAAGGATAAAAAGAAAACACGCTTAGGAGGAGATATCCTATATAGCTTTATTAAGATAGCAGATATACATGCATGCCTTATACCGCCGAGATTCTAACTCGAGATAACCTCAATTACTATTGGTTTACTTCAGGGCACCGGATAATGCCCGGTCCGCCAAGTTTATGCCGCCAATAGCCCCATCTCGAAACACCGACGTGGGGGAATACAAAGGCCGGACAGTCGCCACCACCGCCGCCACCCTCGCATCGCACGCCGCTCGAGGCAAACGAAGGTAGATGATAACCTAGACACCACGCCTATGATATCTTCCAACTACTCTAGCGTGAGCTCAAGGGTGACCCGACCGGGCGAGGCCCTTCTACTAGAGTATCCCCACAAGGGCTGACGAATTTAACCCGTAAAACCGACAAGCAACCAAGAATTATCTTAAGAGAGATCTCATTATGGTCTAATCATGTATGTATAATGTGTTTACACATAAAGTTCTATTTGACAAGATCATGACATGCAAACTATATACTAGTTCATATGTTAAGATCATATCGCATGAACTCGTGCTCTATTTAGCTATTGATAATAAGAACAAGAATAATGTGGAGAGCAAAGTATTGATCAACATAAGTAAAACTATATTAATCATACCAAGTACCTCCAAGAAGATCTTGATCTTTACATTGTGCCCAACTCCTAACTAAAAGGTAGAAGAGAAAGTGAAGAGAGAAAAGCTCTAGTGTGTTGTGTGTGTGTGTACAAGGGAGGAGTGCCCCTCTTTATATAGTGGAGAGGAGGAGGGAATGGAGGGTGCTCCTTGCTTCGAGGGCAATTGGCGGAACGAAAGTTTGCACCGCATGCAACCGCCGCGTGAAGATCGCTTCCAAACCGCCAGAGAAAGGGCGGGAACAGAGGGCGAAATTTGCGCCGCCGCCAGAAGGCGCCGGCCGCCCTCGGGCTAGGGCCTCCCGGCCCCGCGCCCCTCCCCTCAAGCGCCGCTTGGGCCCTCATATGTTGGGCCTATGCCGGTGCATGGGCTGAATTCGCGCGGAGTTTGGTCCTCTTGTTTGATCCTTTCCCTTGGCGTCTTTTTATTCAATGCGCTTCCCGAACTTATTTGGCGACTTTTGTACTGCTTTCCACTTTTATACCCGCAAAACATACTTTCTACGAATACAAGTGGAACTAGGTTAGAAGTACAGGTATATGTAACATAAGTTTGCCCTTTCTCATGAATTGATAAAGGTTGGTGGTATAGTATACTGATGATGACCGCCAACAAGTCCCCTGCTTAACCTTTGCTCGCCCGAGCAAATAGCTAAGTGTTTGGTTGTTGATCGTGAGTTGCTACAATGCCGATATATTTCAAAATGTACCATGCTCATAATAAAGTATTCTTCCGTTGTTTAAATAAATTGGCATTTTTATCTATCCTTGTTTACTTAAATCATATGGGGCTTATAACATTCTCCAAACTCTTGGGTTATTGCAAGATAGAACGTTTTCATAGAAACACTAGTCATTCATTCTTTGATTGATCATTCATGCGAGATTTTTGTAATGATTCCTTAAATCATCTCGTGTGCAAACCATAAGGAGAAACAAGTCATAAGCCTTGATCAAGATGTGCAAGTGAAATTTTATTTTTTTTGATAAGGTATGGGCTAGCTCTTATTTTTTTTTTAGAGAAGTGGGCTCTACTCGCCTCTGACACTTGTCCATTATTCTTTCTCTTTTTTTTTTAGAGGCGGGTATCGGGTACCCATTGTTTTATGTTTTCTGACACACGTCCATTTTTTTCTAGCTTAGCCCATAACCTATTTTTGGCAATGTGAATGTGAATCTTGATCAAAAGCGTATGACTGGTGTCTCACATAGGCTATCATGAGAATTTTGATCATTAAGGAATTTTGGAAATTATTCTCCGAATGATGAATCTCTTAGAACAAAATCATAGTAGATTCTATTTTTACCATATCATATCCCGGCAATAGCTTAGAGAAGAATCATGTGTTTGCATACCCACAAATCATTAAGTTTTAGGACAAGACAAGTTGAGCTAATAAACTTAAACATTGGGGAATACAATGTTATGAACTAGGTGCAAATTGAACTATAGATAGAGCAACTATTCATCATTTCAACTTCAGAGAAATTAAGCATCCTTATACTACATATTGAGTGGAATCATATTTTTGTTCTTGTTTTTTTATTTATTTTTTTAAAGGAAATGAAAATGAAAAACTAAGAGATAAAATAAAATGATAGGGGAGGTAGGTACTTACCTCCGTGGGGGTCCTCCCCCAAGTTAGCCGATGGCCTTTGCATCGGGTTGTACCCTTCGCTCTCCGTATTCTATCCGAGGGTCCACCGTAGTATGGTGGCATCTTTCGTAGTCGGATTGATTGTCCAGGCGGCTCTTGCCAATGTTGGAAAACAAGACGAGAACAAACTCGAGTGAAGGGTTATGTCGCTGGAGTGAAACTCTACGAGCTTTGCTTGTGGATGGCCGAGACAGTAAATTTGCAAGGTTTTTTTGCACTAGAATTTGGAGAAGCTTGAAGAATGCAAGAATTGGAGCGAGCGGCTAAGCGAGAGAGTGAAAATGTGAGAAGTGGAGTGAAGATGGGCCACATTATGCTTTTGATTGTGTGTTGCCCCCACGATACGAGCGAGCACATTGGCCGTGAGTCGATAATGGAAAATAGTTTAACGGGCCGCCTTTAGTGGGCTATTGGGGGGGGTCCGCTCGCACCAAGATCGGGTCCAATGTTATCCGCCTTTTGGCGTGCTCATGCCAATGGTCGAGCTCGATCGTAGACCGCTGGGGCAAGTGATGGTTTCGATAGTCGCTCCGATTTTTAATTTTCCCAAGTTTTTATTTTTTTATTTAGATAATTTCTTCAGTAATAAAAACAAGAGTTTATTTTATTAGTTAAGGTATTTTTTTCCATTTTTTTAAAGATAGTTTTATATAGATGGTATATTAGGTTTTTTTTTCTTCTTAAATATATATAGTTCACTATAATGATAAAATGAATTAAAATGGTGAAGGATAACTAAATGTAAGAAAAGAATTTTAATTTAAATAAAAAAAGAATCATAAAAATTATTACCGACTTACCGAATTATGAGGAGTAATAGTTGGCGAACTCCATAGTTCGATTTGTGGATTGTGGCCTTCTCTTGAGCGCGCTTAGAGACTCCCCCCCAAGCTTGTCTTTGGATGTCATCAAAATAACAGGACAAGAATACTTGGGTTGAAAGGTTTATTTTTTTTGTTACTATTAATTTTCTATTTTTTTTGGTTCACTAAACAAGATTTCATCTCCATTGTCATCTCAAGGACTTACCCTTATGAATTTGACAAACTCCTGCATGGATTAGTCCATATGATCAACCAAAATCTATACTAGCAGCTTTTTAGTTCAATAATCAAACTCGACTCCATGTCTAATTTGATTAAGGTAGACTTAGCTAACCTAAGCACCATGCTTAATTTGTTAAGCCTATGAGAGTATGATCATCAATTTCATGATCAAAACTTCCAAACAAAAACATGCCAACATAGATTGAGGAGGTATGAAGTAGTAATCAAGATTCATCCAATGGAAAAGAAGACTTTGAATGGTGAACAAGATGACTTTTTTTGGCAAGGTAATGAACAAACATGAAAGTGTAGATTTCACATTACCTTGTTATGGTCCTCCCCAAGCTAGCTCAAACTCGATGGATCGGGTTGTACCCCCGTGCTTTCTTGGCCTTACCCGCATGGTTAGTGTATGGTAGATTCATGAGTGGACTTACCATCCTTTCGTGATTTCCTCGTTTTCAAAAACGTATAGAGGGAGCAATTGAGCAAGCTTGGTTTTTTTTATTATTATCAAAGGAGGACAACTTCACCAACTTTTCATACTCTAACAAGGCTAAGATAAATATGTAAGGTAAGTCTAGCCTTGTTTTATCTCCTTCATAAAGTAGCTCTATTGTTTATGAAGTCACCCGGGTTCATTAATCGACTTCAACGCCATGTCAAAATTTGATTAAAGAAGGTCATTTTAACCCAAGCACCATGCTTGATTTAAAAGACCTATGTATGTACCACATGTGCCCATGTAAGTGCATCCAAACCCAAATCATGTTTCATGAACAAAGGAAACAAGAATCTTTTATGGAGACAAAAGTAAGAAAAATGATTTGGTGAAGAATTACCTTTGCTTACCCGAATGTGTATATGTAGCATCATTAAACTTTTGTGGCAATAGCTTGATTGTCCACCTCGCGGGCCAAAGTTTGATCGATCATCATTCACAATTTAATGATTGAATTGTGAGTGATGAGTGTAGTCGTCTGGCCATATAAGATGATCATGTTTTCTCTTGACGATGACTTTCTCCATCTCGCATAGAGTTAGTGTGTATACATATATACTTATCTATGAGATAGTAGGGTGGAGGAATTGATGGTTCATTATTGATTTGTCTCCCCGGGCTCGTGATAATATTTTTTTATATTGTTTTTTTTAGCAAGGCAAGATTAACATCAATTTTTTCTTCTTTTTTTTTCGAAGTTGATGTTGCTCCATGCCCTCAAGCATGATATGTCCTATGGTCTTCTTGATCTTAAGAGGAAATGGTTAGTGACAAGCATACCCGAAGGTGCATACCAACTTGAAAACATGCCCTTGCTTTTATTAGTAGGATTTTTTTTTTTCAATATAAACCTACAAAATATGAACAATGGTTAATGTTGACGGTAACCAACGACATATATTTTTTTCCTCACAACTTACTACCATAAAGGGAGTAAAATTAAACCTTTTTATACTCATATACATTTATCACTAATAAATTCCACTTGTAGTGTCTTGTATTTTATTTTGCAGATTTATAATAAAAGCAAGTGGAAAATCGACCAAAGTACGCCTTCGGGATAGCGCATTATTGCAAAATCCAAGCCCAAGAGCAAATCGACAAAAAACATCAACTGGGCCGAGCACAGCCCGGCCCACAACTTTTCGTGGCGAAAGACGACACCCCACCGAGACCGGGCAAAGCCGCGCCTGGGGGGCGCGCTGCACCACCCGGTGCGGCGCACACCTCCCTAAGGCGTTTTTCGCCCAAGCCTCTGGGAGGCGGTTCGTGCACTTTCCAAACGGGGTTTCGCCCGCGCTGGTCGGTTTGCGCATACAAGGAAGGTTTACTGTGTTGGTTTTGATGTAAATTAGCACTTAGGCCCCCCTCCTCCAAGTGTATAAGTAGGCCCCCTCTCTCCCTCTCTCAACACACACCATTTGGAGCCTCCTCACTTTCTACTCCTCTTCTCCTCTCCTCTCTACTCCTCCACTTTCTAGTTCTTTTTAGTCTTTAGTAGTATTTGGAGCAAGGCTAAGCTTCATTGGAGAGCTTGTACTTGGGAGAAGGAATATTCGGTATGAATACATTTATGGTTTATCCTCAAGTCTTGATCTCATATGCTTGTGCAATAGAGCTAGAGTATTTACATGTTATATTCTTGACATGTTGTTCTCGACACAATCATGATAGAAGAACTAGACTATAGTTCCTATGTCGTAGTTAGTCGTGATAGAACTTAGGGCCTAACCATTCATGCCATGTATTTGAGTAGAGTAAGAGTTGTGCCGAGGTGGTCGCTGTGTCCTTCGGGTTTGCTCGTGTTCTATTCCGGCCCATCCGTAGGGGGTGGGGGCCATGGGGGACATGAGTAGTGTCCTAGTATGCGGACGTGGTGTCCCGGATGCCGTATCCTTCGAATATGAGTGCATGCCACGGTTGAGGGGGTAGGCGGCTTGGTCGTGACAAGCCTTGTCCATCCCCTTGAAATCCCCCCCACGCTCGTGTGCCGTAGGAGTTCAGAATGCCTTCCTTCTTCGTATGATGCTCCGGAGGTCTCCCCGTCCATCTCACTCTCAAATTAAAACTCTAGTCATCTATGTTTGCATGATTATTAATCGGTTCTTTGCACGCCTACTTTAGAATGCCCGCTTCCACTTAGGAATATTCTTTATTCTTTATTTTCCTTTTCATCCTTGAGGTTGGCCCAAGTGTGTGTCACACTATCTTAAACTATCATGACTTACCCCTCGTATTGAGTATTGGTCAACTCGCATAGACATGTTGTCTTGTTCATGCCCCCGCTAGAGTCCTACACCATGCCTTCCTTTTGGGAAAATATAAATAACGATACCCCTCGAATATCTCCGGTGAAATGCTACAACGGTATTTCCGCGGCGCTATGACTTGTTCTCAGAATGCTATTGCACGCCACTTGACATCCCGTGGCAATGGTAGCCGGAATGTAACAATTCCGTGAAGTCGTTGTGGGGAGTCAACCCGTGGTTCCTGCTGTTTTGCCTTTTGGCACTTGCGCTTAGGAAACGCAACAAGCATTTCGGGCGCCGCTGTCGGGAAGGCATTGGTTATAAAGATTCTAGAAAGACATGTTCATAATGATGTGCATGTGTAAGTAGCCATTACTCATGCAAAGCTAATCTTTCATGTTTTCTCCCGTCGCTCGATGAAGACAGATAGTGTTCGATTGGTTTGTCCCTCGTTGAGCAACTACATCGCAGATCCTGAGGCACTCCTAAGTAAGAACCCAACTCATATCAAATCTTCTCCCGCTATCCGCCGACAAACAAACCAATCACCCTTGCATCATCTCGTATTCCACTCATGGCCAAGTCAATCCGTGACCACTCCATCCCCTTTTGCCAACGTGCCCGTTGGGCCCATCGGGTCGACATGGGAAACGAGAACTTTGAGCTCCCGCCCGCCTAATCAAGATGGGTGCAAAACCAATTTTATGGTTTGCCAAGAGAGGACGCAAAAGCGCATCTCGCAACACTTCCTCGAGCTCGCTGACACCATTGTCATCCAAGGTGTCACACCGTAAGCCATTAGAACTGGCCTGCTTTCCTTCTCTATCACTGGGGAAGGCGAAACAATGGTTCTACAAAGAGACGGAAGCCGCCAACACGTGGGACAAATGTTCCACGGCTGCTCACTCACTAAATTCTTCCCCATGAGTAAAACTCACACCCCCGAGGGGAAGAATTGCCAACTTCCGCCAGTAATACCATGGAACCCATACCGCGGCATGGGAAAGGTTACAAGAGTACATTCAAGCATGCCCGCACCATGGGATGGAAAAGTGGCTCGTGATACGTATCTTCTACAATGGGTTAACACCCATGTCAAAAGAGCACATTGATGCCATCGCCGGAGGTGCCTTCCTCCCCTCACCATCAATAGAGCAACAGCTCTTATGGAGAAAATAGTGTCCAATCAAGCTTGGGGAGGAAAGTCTTGGCAAACAAGAAGATAGCATGCATCGCGGAGGAGACGGACATGCCTCGCTACAATGGATCTCCTATTGAAAGAACTTGACAAGTGTGCCACCGAAGAAGAAGAAACTTACGACACTATCAAGGCCATAGACTCACACGTAACATGTGAAGTCTGTGGCAATGTTGGCCATTCAGTGGAACGATCGCCTTCAAAACCCGCGGAAGACGTTATCACATCAACAACGGGTTCCGTCAACAAGGAGACCATAATGGGTGGAACAACCGGGCCGCGCCCCACAAAACCAAGGAGGTAATTCAAACTCAAGGTACAATTCGAATCCCTCTCCTTAGAAGACTTGGTCTTAGACCAAGCAAAAATAATTGAAGAACTTTCAAAGAAGTTGATGCTTAATGATAAAATAATTGAAAACATGATTTTCAAAATTAAAAGTGTAACTTTTTCTTATGAAAGACAACTGAGCTTTAATAAAATGATAGAAACCCAATTAGCTCGCGCACGCTTTGCCTCGTTGTCGGTTCGGGAAAAGTTTTGGGGCAACCCAAAATTTCTCTTGAATCAAGTTAAAATGGTCTCAACGAGGTTTGGTAAGCCTCTATGTCGGAAGACAAAGAAGTCTCCTACCGAGCCACCACTCATTATCAAGAAGGAGGACCCCCGCCGCCCGACACAATCACATACTCGCTTGGCCCACATGTCTTCGAGGATGCCTTCGCGACCTTGATCAAGCATAAACATCATGTCCAAGGTAACATATGATGAAATATTAGGTGGACCTTTGTCCCCCGACATTTTGAACTCGCAGATGGCGGACCTATCACTAAGGAAACCGGAGGGAGTAGCTCAGACGCTATAGTAAAAATCCGAGAAGCATACATCCCGACGGATTTTTTCATCCTAGACATGGGTCACAACGAGAGCTGCCCCAATCCTTGGGAGACCATTTCTTAACACTACAAATGCAGTTTTGCACGTGGGATCGTGGCATGCTAGCTTCCATATGCAGGGCCAAACAATGAGATGCCCATTCAATGGGTTCAACAAGCATAAGAATGCTAAAAACAAGCAGCCCAAGAAGGTAAAGCCACAAAGTGTTAAGGTGCATGGCGCATGTAAAAGGATGACATCCGTGATCCACTTCTCCGGATACGGGTAACACTCCATCAAGCACTAAATGAATGGAGAAGAGTCCCGCCGCTCTGACTTTTAAAAGGTGAGCCCTTGCCGAAGGTAAATCGGTAATTATCTTTTTTATTTTACAATAATAATCTCCCAAAGAATAACTCCATGATGCTTACTTAAAAAAAAAATAAAATAAATATATATATATATATATATAAAAATATAAGAATAAAATTGTTTACCTCTCGTTGGATGAATCTTGTTTATCAATGCATGCTTCCTCTTTCTATTTTGGCATGTCTTGGTTTGGAAGTTTTGGTTATACGTATGATCATACTTCCATAGGCGTTTTGAATTGAGCATGGTGCTTAGGTCAAAAAGTCTACCTTGATCGATTAGACATGGAGTCGAGTCCGGGTTATTGAACCTAAAATTGCCGGTGTAGATTTTGGTCGATCATATGGACTAACCCCCCGCAGAATTTATCAAAATCCATAAGGGTAAGTCTTGAAAGATGACAAAAGGTTAAGAAAAATAAAAAAAAAAATAATAATAAAAAAAAAGGGAGGGTAGAGAAGAGAAGAAGAAGAGAGGAGATAAACCTTTCAACCCCAAGATTTTGTCCCGTTATTTTGATGACATCAAAAGACAAGCTTGGGGGAGCCTCTAACCACGCCACCAGTGCACAACTCGATCATTGCATGCTCAAGCTAAGCGTAACCATAAAAGGTAAGCAAAAGGCTAGCTTGGGGAGGACTCCAAGAAAGGTAACTTGTATCTCACATTTTGATCATATTCTCTATCTTATGAAATGTTGAGTTACACTAAAAAGACAAACTTCATTCCTATATATATGAGTTATAAAAATGTTTAGTCTTAGTCCCTTGTTAAAATGATGAATAGTTGCTCTGCCTTATGCCTTGCCTCGTGCCTAGTTTATAATTCGAATTTTTCTAAAGTTTGGGTTTAGTGGCTAAAAACTCATCCCGAAAAAGCCCCGATTCATGTGGGTTGCATAGGCTCTATCTAGTCTAAGTTGTTGCCAAGTATGATATGGTACAAATGGATTTGCTATGACTTCGCCCGTAAAGAGAAACTTGACATCCGGGAATCTATATTTTGAAAAGAGAAATGTTTTGAGCTATGCTAAAAAAAAAAAAAAAAAAATGAGATGAAAATGGACAAGTGTCCGAGGGCGAGTAGAGCCCACATCTCTAAAAAAAAAAAAAAAAAAAAAAAAGAAAACAAGAGGAAATAAAAGACAAAGTCTAGGGCGAAAGCAGAGCCCACCTCTCTAAAAAAAAAAAAAATGATATAGCAATAAAGCCCATGCTTGGAAAATATATATATATATATATATATATATATATATATATATATATATATAAAAAATAAAATATTATCTAAATAAAAAACCCTGATAAAAAGTTGATCAAAAGGATGAATGATAAGCACCTCTCGTTATAACCGTTCTATCCGCAACCACCCAAGGCTTTGAGAAAAGCCGGAAAGCCCCGCTACGATGAAAGGTAATAAAGGGTGGGAAAAAGATGTGCCATTTTATTTAAACTCTAGTAGAAAATCTTATTATAACCCCGCACTTGAAAAACGTAATCGCATAGTAGCAACTCCCGATCAACAACCAAGTACTTATCTCTTTTGCTCGAGGACGCCAAGAAAAGGGTAAGCTTGGGGAGTTTGTTGACTGTGAACCAACGATATATTTTTTTTCCACAACTTACTACCATAAAGGAGTAAAATTAAACCTTTTTATACTCATATACATTTATCACTAATAAATTCCACTTGTAGTGTCTTGTATTTTATTTTGCAGATTTATAATAAAAGCAAGTGGAAAATCGACCAAAGTACGCCTTCCTGATAGCGATTATTGCAAAAATCCAAGCCCAAGAGCAAATCGACCCAAAACATCAACTCGGGGCCGAGCACAGCCCGCCCACAACTTTTCAGGGCGAAAAGACGACACCCCACCGAGACCCGGCCAAAGCCGAGCCTGGGGGGCGCTACAAGACACCCTGTGCGGCCGCACCTCCCTAATATGGTTTTCGCCCAAAGCCTCGGGAGGCGGTTCGTGCACTTTCCAAACGGGGTTTTCCGCCCGCTGGTCTGGTCGGTTTGCGATACAAGGAAGGTTTACTGTGTCGGTTTTGATGTAAATTAGCACTTAGGCCCCTCCTCCAAGTGTATAAGTAGGCCCCCCCTCTCTCCTCTCTCAACACACACCATTTGGAGCCTCCCTCACTTTCTACTCCCTCTTCTCCTCTCCTCTCTACTCCTCCACTTCTCTAGTTCTTTTAGTCTTTAGTAGTATTTGGAGCAAGGCTAAGCTTCATTAGAGAGCTTGTACTTGGGAGAAGGAATATTCGGTATGAATACATTTATGGTTTATCCTCAAGTCTTGATCTCATATGCTTGTGCAATAGAGCTAGAGTATTTACATGTTATATTCTTGACATGTTGTTCTCGACACAATCATGATAGAAGAACTAGACTATAGTTCCAATGTCGTGGTTAGTCGTGATAGAACTTAGGGCCTAACCATTCATGCCATGTATTTGAGTAGAGTAAGAGTTGTGCCGAGGTGGCGTTCGTTGTGTCCTTCGGGTTTGCTCGTGTTCTATTCCGCCCATCCGTAGGGTGGGGGCCATGGGGGGACATGAGTAGTGTCCTAGTATGGACGTGGTGTCCTGGATGCCGTGTATCCTTCGAATATGAGTGCATGCCACGGTTGAGGGGGTAGGCGGCTTGGTCGTGACAAGCCTTGTCCGTCCCTTTGAAATCCCCCCCACGCTCGTGTGTGCCGTAGGAGTTCGTGAATGCCTTCCTTCGTATGATGCTCCGGAGGTCTCCCCGTCCATCTCACTCTCAAACCCTAAAACTCTAGTCATCTATGTTTGCATGATTATTAATCGTTCTTGCACACGCCTACTTTAGAATGCCCGCTCCACTTAGGAATATTCTTTATTCTTTATTTTCCTTTTATCCTTGAGGTTGGCCCAAGTGTGTGTCACACTATCTTAAACTATCATGACTTACCCCCGTAGATTGAGTATTGGTCAACCGCATAGACATGTTGTCTTGTTCATGCCCCCGCTAGAGTCCTACACCATGCCTTCCTTTGGGAAAATATAAATAACGATACCTCGAATATCTCCCGTGAAATGCTACAACGGTATTTCCGCGCGCTATGCGGACTTGTTCTCAGAATGCTGGGCTGCATCGCCACCCGACATCCCCGGGCGATGGTAGCCGGAATGTAACAATTCCGTGAAGTCGTTGTGGGAGTCAACCCGTGGTTCCCAAAGGTTTTGCCTTTTGGCACTTGCGCTTAGGAAACGCAACAGCTACTACACATGCATATCATCATGAATTTTTTTAAAAGATCCTTTTAACTAACGCCTTTCCAAGAACGGCGCCAGAGAGCTTGTTGGCGCTTTTTAACGCAAAATGTAAAGAGTTCCGCAAGCGCACGGAAATGCCGCTAGTAGCTTTCACCCTAAGTATTCGTGGTATCGTATTTCCACAGTGGAAGGCATGGTGTAAAAGTCTCTAACATGAACATGGACAAGATAACACTACTATGCAATAGACCACAATCCATAATAGGGATAAATCAAATGGTATGATAACTTGACACACACACTTGAACCAGTCTCAAAGGATAAAAAGAAAACATGCTAGGAGGAGGATATCCTATATAGCTTTATTAAGATAGCGTATATACATGCATGCCTTATACCGCCCGAGATTCTAACTCGAGATAACCTCAACTACTATTGGTTTACTCAGTGGCACCTGATAATGCCCGGTCCGCCAAGCGATGCCGGCCAATAGCCCTACTCAAACACCGACGTGGGGAATACAAAGGCCTGACAGTAATCGCCACCACCACCGCCTACCCCCGTAACCGCACGCCGCTCGAGGCAAACGAAGGTAGATGATAACCTAGACACCACGCCTATGATATCTTCCAACTACTCTAGCGTGAGCTCAAGGGTGACCCGACCGGGCGAGGCCCTTCTACTAGAGTATCCCCACAAGGGCGACATCTAACCCGTAAACCGACAAGCAACCAAGAATTATCTTAAGAGAGATCTCATTATGGTCTAATCATGTATGTATAATGTGTTTACACATAAAGTTCTATTTGACAAGATCATGACATGCAAACTATATACTAGTTCATATGTTAAGATCATATCGCATGAATTGTGCTCTATTTAGCTATTGATAATAAGAACAAGAATAATGTGGAGAGCAAAGTATTGATCAACATAAGTAAAACTATATTAATCATACCAAGTACCTCCAAGAAGATCTTGATCTTTACATTGTGCCCAACTCCTAACTAAAAGGTAGAAGAGAAAGTGAAGAGAGAAAAGCTCTAGTGTGTTGTGTGTGTGTGTACAAGGGAGGAGTGCCCTCTTTATATAGTGGAGAGGAGGGAATGGAGGGTGCTCCTTGCTTTCGAGGGCAATTGGCGGGAACGAAAAGTTTGCACCGCATGCAAACCGCCGCGTGAAGACGCTCCAAACCGCCGAGAAAGGGCGGAACAGGGCGAAAAATTTGCGCCGGGCCGCAAGTAAGGCGCCGGCCGCCCTCGGGCCGGGCCTCCCCGCCCCGGCCTTCTCCTCAAGGCGCGCTTGGGCCCTCATATGTTGGGCCTATGCGGGGTGCATGGGCTGAATTCCGGCGGAGTTTGGTCCTCTTGTTTGATCCTTTCCTTGGCGTCTTTTTATTCAATGCGCTTCCCGAACTTATTTGGCGATTTTTGTACCTATTTCCACTTTTATACCGCAAAACATACTTTCTACGTAATACAAGTGGAACTAGGTTAGAAGTATGTGTATATGTAACATAAGTTTGTTTTTCTCATGAATTGGATAAAGGTTGGCGTATAATATACCGATGATGACCGCCAACAGCCTCCTCACCCCGGGCGTGCTTTGTGGGAGGTCGAGGAGCCTTCACCGCCTTGGCTTGCGGATGCCGAGCTTTGCGGGCCGAGGCCTCGCAAGTCGCGGCCAAGGTGAAGACGGTGATGATCTCGCACGATCGGGTGGCGCCGGTGAGCTCGTTGTAGAGCTTGAGAAGCACCGGATGTAGCTGCGCGCAAAGCTCGTTCTTCCATCGCTGCAGCCGTGGAGGTTCCACGTGTTGCCTGGGCGTGAGTAGTGGTCCCCTCGAGCTGCCGACGAAGATGTCGGAGGAGGAGGTCGCCAACTATCGATCACCGCAGCAAATGCTCGAGCCATGATCGAAGCATGTCACGAGGTACGTGGGAGGCCACGGATGATGAAGAGCTCGCCATCGGCCCCCCGCTTGGCACGTGAGGTGGCAGTCCCTCGAGCCAAATGCCGGGTCCGCCTCCCCGCTGTACTTCCGATCCGAGGTCGGAGCTCGGAAGCGCCGAGGGAACGGCACGCCGCGGACCCGGGAGCTGAACACGGGGGGCTGCCTCCCTCCCGTCCGGCGCCGGCCCCCGCCCGAGCCCACCCGAGCCCGAGCATCATGAGAGCTCGAGGAGAGCGCACTTGTCACCTCCCGACCTCCGGAGGGGCCGTGGCTGCGGGTCCTCCCGACCGTCGAGAGCGGCCTCCCCTCCCCCCAGGGACCGAGCCGGGCGTCGCCATCGCGCCCGTTGTCATGTCGGTCGCGTGCCTCGGCGGTCGCCCGCTCCCTCCGGGCCTCTCGCCGCCGCACGCCGCCGAAGGTCCCGCGCGGCCGCGGTGCTCCCGCCAACTCGGCGCCGGCGTGAACTCGTGGGAGTCATCCTGCACCGCCTCGGGTTGGAGGAGGCCTCGTTCCTCCTCGTGAGCCGGGCGTGCGACGCCAAGTTCTCCATCCGCCGCTCCGCCGCTCTTCTCGAAGGAGGGACCACAACCGCCGATAGCCTCCGCTTCCGGGTCCCATGGGCCTGGGAGGTCGTGGAGGAGCCCGGTGGTCGCGGCGAGGTCCCCTACGCTGCCCGGCCAAAGACCGGCGGGAGATCGGCCGGCCCCATCGATGCGGCCGCGCTCCCGACCCTGAGCTTGAACTCGACGCCACCCCTACCCCTCCTCGAGGAGCGTGTCACGCTCCTACGTTGATCTCGCACTCGGGCTTCCTCGAAGCTCCTCGAGGCGCCGTGGAACCCTGGCTGGGCGTGGCGCCGTCGGCGACCCGTCCATCCTGTCCCCGAGCGCGCCGGAGTGTGCGCCGGGAGGACTCGGCTCTCATCGTGCACGCTATGCACCCGCGCTCATCGTGGGTGTGGCACGTAGCACTCGCGAAAGGGGTCAGCCCCGTGAGGCTCAGCCGCCGAGTGCCCCTTTGAGGCCGAACATCCCGGGTCCGCCGCTCCGAGGGCGGCCGGGCAGACGAGCCGCCCTCGCTGGGTACATCTCGACGAGGGCGGCGAGGAACCCCGCCAAGGGAGAGCGGAGCCTCGCCCGCGAGCCGCAGACGACATTGGCGATGGTGAAGGTGACGCCAGAAAGAGCCCCCGAGTCGGCTCGTGGCTGGGGATGTGCGAAGCAGTCCGCAATGCCGGGCGGAAGCGGTCGGCCACCACCGCGCTGATGGGACTCGGGCCAACCCGAAGTCGGTACCCCCGGGCCGAGCGACCAGCATGGAGTCGGCGGCGTCGCCGGACTAGGTGAGGCATCAGCCCGCCCCGCACCATCCGAGGGAAGGTAACCCCGACCAGGGAGCCCTGAGCCGGTGTGCCGGGCGGTCCGTGGTCCCGGGCATCGCGCGCGACGCCGGAGAGGTGGTGAAGGGAGCCATCGGCGGTGATCGCCACACTAGCACGCCTTCTACCGCACGCCAACCGCTGTGGTCGTGATACCACGTCACGAATCGACCGGCTAATGTGTGCAACAATGTCCTAGCTCAAGAGACAATGACGGGTGTTTATACCGTTTGGGGCTAATCGGGCGCACCCTAGTCTAGTGTATGGCACTATCCGAGCTCGCGCTTGTATCGGGTGAATATGGGGCAGCGAGAGAGGGAGATGAGCCCCGTGTCTCTCGTGGAAGGTGTATGATCGGGTGAGTTGTGAGTCGGTTGCCGGTGCTTGAGAGCCCGCTTCTTCATCCACGGGCTGCCCCTCCCTTTATAGTCGCAAGGGGAGGGCGATGTGCGGTCATTTGGACGAAGGACTTAGGGGAGAAGGAATACAAATTGAGGGGTGAAGGAAGAAATGTCGCCGGCCTATCGGCATTACGACCGCCCCGGCTGTGGTGTCGCCGCCGCCGGCGTAGCCAGCCTATCCACGGCCGGGTAGGCTTCAGAGGCGGCTCCATATTCCCGAGGACCAGAGCGCCGCCGAGCTCGGAGCTCGGCCGGTGGTGGAGGAGACACCGAAGCTCGTTACGCCGCCTGCCGCCCATACGCCTTGTGGTCGGCGCCGCCAGCACGCCGCCGCTGTCGTTCGCCAGCCTCAAGGGCGATGGAGCCGCGCGGCGCAAATGCTCAGACACTTGGTGTCGCGCAGAAAATGTGTGGATAGGAGAGCTCGGCTGCCATTGTCGGTGTCATCCTTGTCTTGTAGTGCTTGTCCGTAGGGCTTGGCGGGTATGGCGTGACCTCGACAAGCCATACCGCGCGGCTTTTGGGGATCTCATTTTTTCTCGGGCGATATCTTGCCATAGGTTGCGGCGCCCCTAGTTGCAGTTGCGGGGCCGATCAACGTGGTGCCCCGAGCCCATCATTGGTTGGGAATCAGGTTACCCGAGCTCGCTCGAGACGGAAGAGAATCCCCGCGACGAGCTCAAGCTCGGGCTGTTCTCAGGCCGGGAGAGCTCGCCTTCGAGGGAGCTCGCTCGAGGCGAGAGAATGGGGCGGGCTGAGCTCGAACTCGTGCCCTGTGGAGCTCATCCCGAGGGAGCCTCGCTCGAGGTGGAGAAGGGGCGCGGTCGAGCTCGAGTCAGGCCCGTGGAGCCTCCATCCCGAAGGAGCTCGCTCGAGGTGGAGAAGGGGCGCTGGGCGAGCTCTCGCCTCGTGCTGCCTAGGAGCTCATCCCGGGGGGAGCTTGTTCGAGGTGAGGGGCCCCGTCTGGGCCGAAGTTCGGTTCAATCAAGGCGAGCTGAGTCGGCCTTGATCGTTTATTCGCGGATTGGGCTTATCCCGTGATGGGCCCTTGTTTCGAATTAGGCCTTGATAATGACAAATGATATCTCGTGTCCCAAAGAACCTTTTCTCTCCCTCTCTCTCGCCCTTCCCCATCTCTACCCGTTAGGGCCTTGTTAGACCTTTCTCTCTATAGACTTGGAATCTCTGAGACTAGATTCATCTAAGTGGGGTAGATTTGTAACACCCGTGTTTTTGCATCATTTTAAAAATCACTAAAAATTTGAACTTTGAAATACAACTAAAACTTGATTTATTTCCCACAAAACCAAACCCCTGCTTTTCCAAAAACCCTACATTAAAACCTCACCATATAGAAAATAGGTTTCCTTTTTGTTTGCTTGCTTGTTGAGCTTATGGTGGCAACAAAGGAAAAGCATAGCCTCGTTTAAATTATGGAAGTCACGCGATGAGTCTCAATTTGCATTTTCTCTCGGGAATAATGGCAATAAACTCTGGACACGTGGTGAGACATGTGTATATAGAGACCGTTGTATATATATTTCATTTTCCTCATAAAAGGGGATTACTAGAATATATGTATGCACTGTATAAAAATATATATACATGTGATATGAAGGAAGAGGGAGAAAAAGGAAAATAAGAAAAGGAAAAGAGGGGAAGAGAATAGGAAAAGAGAAGAGAAATGGAAAATGGGAACCGGACTCATTCTAACCTGAACAGGCCAATTCCACTTCTTCCTCTCCTTCTTAGCGTAGCGCGGGCTCAACCTGGCCACACCGCGAGCCCACGGCGCCTTCCTCCCTTCTTTCCCCACTGATGAACGGATCTTCCCCAACCGGCCGGCGCCCACAACACAGCCAAAGGGCCCCGCTGTGTCCAAATCCAGCGTCAACGGCAAGGGCGAGACCACAGTGGGAACGCGGACCACTTAGTTGAGATGTCCTGTCCATTTGGAGCTCGCCCTTTTGCGCACAAGATGTGCGTAAAGAAATACGCCGCCACCATTGGTCCCGGGCCGGGTGCTCTTCTTGTCGCTCTCGTCCCATCGGCAGTCCAGGCACGACCGGGCGCGAGACAAGAATAAAGACGGGACCTGGAGTAGTCACCGGAAGAAGAAGCTTTCCCTTCCCCTCCTTCTTCAACGTGGTCGGTCGACCTTTGCCGGGCGCACCGCCGGCCGCCTCGACGCGGATCTAACCACAACCATTCATCGGCGGCGAACCCGCCGCCGGCTCGACATCGGCCTCTGCCGATCAACAAGTCGACACATCGCTCACCGCCGTGATCGCAACCCGTCACTTCGCATCATTCCACCGCCGCCCCGGAAGAGCCGCAGCCGGTCGTGGCCACGCCGCCCCATCAAAGACAAGTTGAAAACCTCGGAAGGCCCCTCGGCGACGACTCCAAGCGACCATCAAGGGCACCGTAGCAAGCCTTAGTGGATAAATGACATCGGCAGCCTTTGCCGTAAGCCGGCAAATGCGTAAGCCTCCTGAAAATAAGGCAAGCAACACCGACACCACTTCAAGACAAGAAGATCATGATCCGCAAGCAAGGCGCATGGGCCGGTGATAGACAGACAGAGCATGACACACCAAGGTGCCAAAGTCAACAACACTATTGTAACGGGCCCCTTCCTTCGACTATAAAAAGGAGAGCCCGCTAGAGTAAGGGGGGCTTCTTCTTTCTTTCGTCCTCCTTTCGACCCTCCCTGCGGGCCGGGAGAAGGAAAAACTTCCTCCCTCCTTTCTTGGGCGGGCCTTTGCTCCCTTGGGGCAAGGACCCGGCCCCTGCTCCTCTTCTTCCACTAGCTCACGAGACCCGAGCCAAGACTCCCTCTCTCACCCGCTTGTAAACCCCTTTACTACGAAAGCACCCCATGTAGGATAACATGAGGAGACCACCATCGCGGACATAGGACACCCGTGCCCTCGAACCACGATAAATCCCTTGTTAATCGCTTCTTTCACTTTTCCTTGTGTCCTTCCCGCACAGCCCACCCGAGGCGTGAGCACGCAACATTTTCATTAGTCAAGTTCTTGGGACCCCTCGGTTCTCGAGAACACCGACAAAGTTCTAAAAACTCGAAGATGAACAACTTTTATTTTGGTCATTTGCTCATTCGAGATAATGGTAGTAACATTCTTCACAAATCTTATCTACCACTCATATAGTTTCATGAAACTATATAAGAGATATAGGTTTTGTGAACAAAATTACTACCACTTTGTCAAATGAATAAAAACCCCAATAAAAGTTGACATCTTGAGAAGCAATGAAACTTTGCACTTTACAACTTTTTGATTCGACAACTTTTAATGCTCTATGAAGTCATTTGAAAATTCAAAAGTTATAGAGATTTCAAAAATAGAGAACTTAAATGGATATTTTGAAATAGTAAACAATCTCAAATAAAAAAGCAGTACACTACAAAGTTTTAGCTCAAGTTGTTCTTTACAATTTTGATATAAAGATTGTCTTCATCCGAGATCATATGGAAAAGTTATGAAGTTTTTCGCAGACGAGACCATTTTCGTGAGCGGGTGATGTCATCAACCGCATTCTAGGTTCATTTCTAGGAGCTGGTGATGTCATCACCCGCACCTAGAAATGATTTTTAGGGTGTGGTGCATCACCCGCCTCCGAAAAATCATTTTTAGGTGCGGGCGATGCCATCACCCGCACCCAAAAATGATTTTTGGAAGCGGGTGATGCGCATTGTGATTTCCAAAACTCAAACCAAGATAGACGTAAGATTCTAGAATTGTTCAAGGACTGCTTAGTTCATGATACTAGTCGAGATAGTGATAGCTATATAGTGCTTTATATCACGTGTGAACCACGTATCTAAATATACAACTACTAAGAAGCTCTTATGGGTAGTTTTGATTCATCCATTCCGAAGAATTGTTTGAAGAGAAACAAAATTCACTTATAGTGTTTCTAAGAACACCTAATGAGCCAAAAGTAGTATCAATGGTTCCGTAATTCAGCCCACTAAGCTATGTCTCCTTTTCGTGAGGGTAAGTGATTTTATTGTCTTCTTTTAATTTAAATAGTTTTGCAAATTTTCTAATTCATCTTTTTTCTCGCAGAATCGAGATCCGTGAAATGCAAAGGAAGAGAAGGTTTGTTTTCAATTTGTTCTCCTTTCTTTGTTGATACCTAGAGCTAGCCAAATGATAATGTTCGGCCGGTTCAGATTTTGCAGCCCCCATCCCAAAGACTACATGGGCATCGCCAGACGCTTTTGTGTACATAGTGATTGAGGCACCTCGCCGCAAAGGATATTGATATTAGTTTGAATCCTCGATGGCAAATTCAAGTTCTCCTCTATGGGCCATGATGATTTGTCGCATGCTTGACCGAGAGCCGCTTTTGATGCCGCCAACGTTGAGGTTGGTTTGCTTGTGGTTCATTGCTATATATTACATGTTGATTATATTGGTTTTACTTTGAAGGAGAGTAAGTTGACAGCTTGGCTCAAGGACCATAAGTTATCTTATTAAGATGGTCGACCACAAGTGGTGGCCGAGGTTGCCAAGAAGGAAGATACACCTTTTACTTGAAGCTAGATGCGGTAAGTGTCCGATGAAAGCATTATTAAGTTGGTGATCATAGGATGACTTTCATGGTGTTTTGTGTTTGCGTAAATTGGACATAAGGGCTGCCGCTTGTCGATGCTCGAGATAATGGAGACAATGAGGTGAAACCTACTAATGGAAGTATGTGGAACTTTCTCCTTTTCATCTTTAATTGATTCACTAGTTGCATTTGTTCTAGTGGCATGTTGTGCTAATTTTTCCAATCGCTGTCCATAAATATTTGTATGATCGCTTTCAAGTCCTATCAAGAATCATCTCGCAATGCTCTATTGCTTGTATGACACTCAAAAATCGGCCAAGAGAGCAACTAGATTATATTTGCATTTCACGCCGAATGTCTTTAAATATGTTTTAATCAATTATGGATGCGCCACATATGGAATTGCTAGACAATTTTTGTCCATTCTCAATGGAGTAGGTAGCCCATATCATAGCCTATGTTGATTTGTATACAATGTTGTGAAGAGTCCCGAGTCCAACAAGTTTTTGCCTTTAAGAATCGCTTTCACAACCTTGATCGACTCCATTCATTTTCCCTTTATACAACATGCTCATTTATGTTCATTTCGACTCTATTGATCATATATTTGAAAAAGTGTAGATATGGAAGGTGATAAGGTGGATTCGAGCAAACAGAGGAAGCTATTACATGATCTTCAAATAAGCCATGATGATCCACATGAGTTCTATCAAGAGGGATGGATGAGATGATTGCCTTTTATGTTTCCTAACAGTTTTTTGTCTAACATGTGTGTTGAGTAGCACCTCAAGTGTGCCACCCCTCGCCTAGAGCATTGAATGGATTAGAATAGCAAGCCTCCAGCCTCTCTCTCCTTCCCCCTTTCTTTTTATAGGAAAGGTGGGAGGGGCTGTCTTTTTATTGTCCCTCGTAAAAATATTGGTATTTACAAAGGTGCCCCTTGGGGGCTTACAAAAGGACCTAGTTTCTACATATTGGACCCATAATCATTACCATTAGGCCCAAAACACAAAGAGGGGGTCATGAACATACACTACACCCCCAACAATGTGGAATTATCCACCGAATAGAGAGAAGTGGTGATTTTTGGGATGAAAAGCCATGAGAAAAACATGTGCATTGTATTTAGCTAGATGTCGTTGTGCAAGTTTATTTGTAAAACATGGAGAATATGCCACTGTCCATCGAGTAGAGGGAAATGGTGATGATGCTTGGTTGAACTAGACTGGACTAATCCTTCTGGTTAAAACTTATTTTTATGCTAGACAATTAAATTCGTCATATGTTAGTGACTTAATGCTCATACATATTTTAGCTGTCTTGTTATGATGCTTGTGCCATTATGTTAAGAGATCAATTTTATTGGTAATTGTGAAGAATTTAGACATGAGGTGACTGCTCAGTTACTCTCGATAGTCTCATTGTGAATCATATGCGTGCAGGACATGGTCTCTGTAAGACGCCAAATCATCATCATGTCAAATTTTTCGCCAGCCTCTATAAGTGTTTCAAGTAAAAATAGATTCTTTTGATACCTTCTTTGTTCCCCTTCAATAGGTGTGATTTTAGAGCTTCATAAGGTCGATGTTTGGATTTTTGAGCTCCATCATGTCTCCTAGTTGTTGTGTTAGGTAGACATCTTTCGCTGAGAAACCCCAAGAGCTTCACACTTAGACAAATATTAGCTTCTTATCTAGGAGTATGTCTCCTCCTCCTCTACATTTGCTTCTTATCTATGTTTCCTCCTCTCGCTGGTGTCGGGTACCAAAATAAGGGGTACCCTACAAGAATCAACCAAAGGAGCAGCCCCCGCCGACACCGCCATCGCCCGGCCAGACGGCCCGAGGGAACCTCCCCACCGAGGGTCCCGGACGGGGTGATCGGGCGACACCGACCCCCCTCTCCGGAGGGGCTGACGGGGTGACTCGCCCGAGTCCTCCTCCGCGCGGAACGCCCCGGGTCCGCAATCAGCAACGGACGCGACAACAAGGACAGCGGGCTGACCGCCGTCTCGCAAAGCCGGGCGCCATGACACCCCGGATTCCGCCAGGGGCCCCGCGGTGGTCAAATCCTTCGTGGACACCGCTACCGTTCGAACGCACCGTGAGGCGCCGTCGCACCTCACCGTGTAATCGCGTGACAACCACCCCTCGCAAAGAATGTCATCTCACGCGCCCCATCCCCGAGGCCCCTGGATGACGCCGTGAGCCACGACGCTAACCCCCTGATGGGTACAACGACGCCTTCCTGGCCACCATCGGGCCGCATTCCCCTGCACTGCCGCTACCCCCTCGAAGCATCTTCCCCGGAGCGGTCCCTAAGTCAATGCCCTCCTCGCATGAATCATTACAGATCCACGTGAACCCAGAGTACACCGAGGACCCGGGGAGAGGACATCCTCCTTTCCACGACAATGACCAAGGACACCCCTCTCTCTCTCTCGCAAAGATGGGTACAAGGCACCCGCCAAGCAATTTCCTACACTTGGAGACCATGTACCCCCGCCGCCCTCCTTAAGACTATATAAAGGGGGAGCCCGAAAGCATAGGATAGGGCAAGTCGAAGCACCCACGCCTTGACTTCACACCATTGGCAACCCACCAATCACCACGCACGGAGACCTCGAGGTTCAGCCTCTCTCCCACCCCGCTTGTATTCCCTACTACGAAAGCACCTCGGTGCGTATACATAGCCGCCATTCAATCGACGAGGGCCGGCGCTAATTCGAACCAAGATAAACCTTGTGTCATCTTGCACCAACCATCCGGGTTCCCGGGACACGCAAAGACAATTTACTAGTCCAGAGCCGCACTCCCTGCTCAAAAACACCGACGCTGGCGCGCTGTAGGGGAGCCGAGCCAAGCACCCCTCCCGCCGGTTCGGATGGCTGATCACCGCATCGGGTTTCCACGGTGCCCACCACGCTCCTCACCATCGCCCAGATGGGAACCTTCGTGCCTCTATCGCGGCTACGGCCACCTCATCGCCCCTCCGACCCCTCAACAACGAACGATCGCGAGATCCATCCTCATGGAAGTGGGCTGCCCGCCGATAGCCCGCCCAACGGAGAGAGACGGTATCGCCAAGCCGACGGCACCTATGCTCGCCGAGTCGCAGAGGCGCGCCTACCCGACACCGCCATCACCAACCACGCCGACCCGCCCAGGCCCCCAGACGGGCTCCAGGCGGACAGGACCCCCGGGTCCGGCGCCACTTCCGCCGACGCACAATGTCCCCACGCCCGAGCCATGATCGTCCGGCCCTCCGCCCCTCCCCCATGCATGGAGATACGAGAAACGCGGCCACCGGGGAGGACCGCCCCGGGCCATGGGAGAACACTCCTCCCATCCAACGCGGAGGCCGCCCTCACCCGATCGATCGAGCGGGCCGGAGGGGGGGCGACGAGCCCCGCTTTTGCCCCTCACGCCACGGCCCGACCTGGGTCGCCCGAGCGCCACGCCGACCACCGATGATCCGCCAGGCCCCTGAGGCCCCCGGGCTCGTGAATGATGAGGACTCGAGGGGCCCCCGAGACTGGGGCAGACGACCCCATGCCACACCGCCGCAAGGCTGCCGGAACCATCGCTCGACGACCCGACATCGATCCCGACGCCGACAGAGGCGTGAAGCGCGACCGTGAGGCCCCCGGGCATGAAACGACGACGCAAGCGACTTTGGCCACCTTGTCACGAACAAGTTATGTTGTTTCTCCCCCATAGGGATCGCCGCCTCGCGAATAACGCCGGCACGTCCATTTGTACCCGCCGTTATGTTCGGTGGAAAAATGGCTCTTCGAGCCCCCGCCAAGTTTGAATAAAATAGGTGACCTAAGCATGAATGAGAAGGGTCTTGAAACGACCGACGCATGGCCAAGCCGCCGGACACTCGATGCCACCGAGGCTAGGACACCCAAGGCTCACCACCCGCCCATCGCCTAAAAGTTCCGCTCCTCTTGTGAGGAGGATCACCTAAAAAATGAAACTGGCAGTGGACCACTCTCCGCCGTAAGCAAAGAACACCGAGAAGGGGCCAGCCCGCGGGCGCCAGTGGGAACCTAGAGGAACCTTAGGAGAGGTCCACCGAGCCTCGGGCCGTCCACTAGTGACACCCGTACTCGCACTTTGACTAAGGACACACTCAGGCTCCCTCGGGGCGTCGCAATTGGTCCTAACTAGGTGCCTTGCTTATAGCTCGAGAGTCCACTAAAGGTTACTTTCCTAAAAGTATTCCACAACGCTTACCTTCCTTTTGAAACTCTAAGACTAACTTGTCTACCCAAGAAAAAACGCCATGCGAGGGAAACCAACAAAACCAAAGGAGGAAAACCCAAGTCAAATACCTGAGGCTAAGGCCTCGGGGTATTTACGGGCCTTAGGGCCCCTGAGTACACACCGAACAGCCAAAACTCGCGACAAAGGGAACCATAGTATCTCTCTTGGCTTTAGGGGAGGGGGCCCGATCGGGGCAACATCAGGCTCTGACGGGCGCGTGGCGCCGGGAAGAACCCCGCGCGCGGCGGCAGCAGCCCGCGGCAGGCCGCCGGAGTCCGGGAAGGGTCACGGGGGAGCCGGAGCCTGCCTGGCGGGAGCCTGGGCGCGTGCCAGCCCAGGAGGAGGAATTAGGTCCTCCTCGAACCTCATCACCGTGGCGGCCCCGCCCCTCCGCCCCGACAAGAAGGTACTGAGCGCCCAGCGCCCGCGGGGTCCCGGATCCTCGCCGAGGACCCAGCCTTCGCCGACATGGCCGGAGGTCCAAGTCGATGCAAGGCGACCGACGACCCCCGCCGCACGCTCACCCCTCATGGAGCGCGACCCGATGCGCCTTTTGTACTTGGTCGACGAGGCCCCGAAGACGCCGACGATTGAGGCCCCGCCTCTTCCTGGCCACACTCGAAGGCCCTCGCACACCCCGCCACGACGTCCCGTGGCCCCGTGTTCTTTATATCTCCTCGTCGAGGAGAGCCTCATAGTCGCTGGCCTCGCTGTTTGAGGCGGCCCAGCCTTCTTCCTCGTAGGTCACCACGAAAGAGTAACAAGAGACATCGATCCAGAGAGGAGGAGGCGAAGGGAGACTGCACGCTGAGTTCTTCTTCTCCGTCGAAGCGGGCAACCCTCTCCGGGCCGCCCGCCCTTCTTCGGCCGCCCGACGGTGGCTCGGGCGGTTTTGATGGCAGCCTCCCCTCAACGCCGCATCCTCCACATCGCTCCTTCGATGGCGCCAAGGACCCGCGGAGGCCCCCGGCGCGGTCGCTCCGCCCACCGCCGGGCCCCCCAGCGCCCGCCGCACCGCCGCACGCTTCCAGCCGCCGCCCGAAAAGCCGTGGAGGACGACGCCCCGCTCCCCCCGCCAACTCGAAACGGAGGACGTCCCGATCGCCGGACACCTCGACCACCCGAGCACGGTATCGGGACACGCCTTCCCCCGCCGGGTGGCACGATCAAGATCAGGCGACCACGGCGGCCTCCGCCCACGGCCCCGAGAGACGCCGATGGCCGCCGCCTCACGCATCTTCACCTCCAGCCTCCTAGGCAAGCCTCTCGCGAGGTGCGCCACCTAAAAACATGGGTATATGCATATTGTACCCTCGAGGGGCGTAGGGGGAACGTAACGTTACCCGAGCCGCCGCCCACGAGTGAAGACCCCGACAAGGCTTGGAGCGCCGATCCCGCCTCCGAGCAGAGAGCCGTCAAGAACTCCCTCATCGCTACTCCCAAGGGCCCTCCCCGCCTCCCTCCCACGCGCCGAGGCACGACGGAGTCCTCACGCCGGAGACCCATGGGGACCCAGCAGGGTGGGCAAGGATCACACTCGCCTCCGGCTCACTAACGAGGCGCCCGGCGTCCCAAGCCCATCTATGGGAGTCTTCTCCCTTGTCATGCCTGATGTCCCCTGACGCCAGGATTCCCCGCTCGCTCCCAACCGCCCGAAAAATTCGAGGTTGACCGACCCGCCGTGCTGGTCTTCTCATCACGATCCCTCGCTTAAACCATCCCATATTGTCTCACAAGAAATCCATTCACCCCACGGGGTTGTGGAGTAACCACCTAATGACCCTCGCCCCTGCGCCACCACCACCCGCCGACCCTCATCTCGCAATCAACTCCCCGCCAAAGACTTCATCGATCGTGGGAGTGTCCAACTCAGTTTGCCGAGTGGGCTCGGGGGCGACGGCGGTACGCAATGCCGACCACCGGCCCTGGGCCGGGCGGATGCGCACCCGCACAAGGGCGAGGGGCGGGTGGTGCCTCCCGCGGCGCTTTCCCACGAGGCGGGGAACACTACCCCGAACCACCCGCAGAAGGTGGCATACCCGAGACCCCTTGGCCGGCCGTCACCGAGGTGGTGACAACGGAGGGGGTAGGTCCCCCCGGTGTCCCTTCCCCGGGCGACGGCGCCGCCCCCCGGCCCTCGGGAGCGGGCCCCCCTCCCCGCCCCATGGCGGCGGAGCACCGCCGCCGCGCTCCCAGCGGTCACCGCCGACCGCGCCGTGACCTTCAACCCCTTCGGCTGGGCTCAAGGGGTCGCCCTCCCCTCCATCCTCTTGTCGAAAAAAACATAGCAAAGAGTTAAGGAAAACCAAAGACGTAATGTACCGCGCCGAAACCGATGTACTACAGACGCCACAATTAACGATGGAGGGTCGCCTCGCCCGAAGACAACGGTCCCGCAGGCACCGGACGGATGAGGGGGAAGTGATGACCGAGGCCCCCGCCGGGTCGCCGGGAGCCCCCGGCGGCGAAGATCGCGAAACGCCATGGACCTCACCCTTCCGGCGCGAGAGGACGCCCCTGACCGCTCACCCGGCCCGAGCCCTAGGCGACGAGCCTCCTCGCCATGACGACGGCACCCCCGGATCACTAGCACCTCGCCGGCCGGCGGCAGAGGGCTCGAATGGAGATCCCCGCCTGGTCGCCACACACGAAGGACTCGCCACATCTGAACGGAAAAATCGACGAAAAGGAAGAACATACCAGGTCATTGCTCCCCAAGCAGCCAGGTCGCATGTAGGCTCAATGAGATCCGTCGCTCAGACGGTAGGCCTGTCGCCTCCTTCCGCCGCCGAGGACCTCGTCGACGGAGGGTGTCTGCCGACATCTGGGTCCCTTCCCGGCCAAGGCCGTGATCATCTCATCAAGGCGCAGCCTCCTCTCCATCGGGAAGGACCCGCCGGCGATAGAAGTAGGACGCCACGACTGGCGGCAGGTCCCCTCACACGGTGCCCTCCCCACGTAGAGTTCCCTGAGGACGACGAGCAACGGCCGATTGCGCCTCCGCCCCGGGATCCGCCCCCCGCTGATCCGGCGAGAATAGATCACCTGCCCGGGCAGGGCTGTCGGTCGCCGCTAAGTGTGGAACCACTCCACCCGCCACCCCCGAGCGCGCGACGCCTTCGCTCACGGATGTACTCATCCGGGCGGCGAGGCCGAGCGCACACCCACCGGGAACGCTCTTCCCCTCGCCACGCCGCGCCATCGCCGTCGGCTCTCCGCCTCAAAAAGATGCCGCCGAGGTCCCACCGGATCCCTAGCTCCCGCCGCACGGCGACAAAGATGGCCGCCCGGGCGATGGAGTTCGGGAGAGTATTGCAACTCCCACCCCATAGTAGTTTGCCAGCCCGCGCATGAACGGGCCGCCGGGCGGCATCCCGAACCCCCGCCGTGTGCCCCAGAGCTCTCACAATGTACCCCGGGCGTGGGCGTTGTCCGGCCCCAGGCCTGGGCGGCCTCGCCAGTCGGCCCCGCGATTGCCTGGCAGCGGCAACAGCCCACCGGGCCGCCAATGTGTGGTCCTCCGTGACGCTGACCCGGCCAACGGCGCGGCGGAAGAACGGGAAGACGGGCGCCATCTGAGGGGAGAGGACGACAAATGGGTCTTCCCCTCTCCCTCTCCTCTCGCCTTTTGGCAGAGATCTAATCTCAAAACAGAGCAGAACGGCGAAAAAGAATGAGCGGGAAAGAGGTGGTGCGAGGCAAAGAACCCCGATTTATAGGGATGGGTGGAAAGTAGAACGGCCACCGCCGTGATTGCCATCGTGGATCGACCCATTGTAAAGATTCGCCAAAGAAATCGCTATGTAGTCTCCCCCGTCTCTCGCCAATCCCGCCGCTTCATCTTGTCACCGTGATAGGAAAGCGCACCCGCTACCTCGGAGGCGCAGGCGCCACTATTCCCCTCACTAACCCATGTGGGCCTACGTGATGAGGGGAGGCCCCACCTCTCGCCCCTCGCATGGTGGATGATGAGGCGACCGCCGAGGGCAAACCCCTGGCCAAAACCTAGGGACCTTTACGGTCCGTGAGGTTCAAGGTCGGGCCCGCGTGGTTTTTGACGCCCGCCTCGTGGCACTAGAGTCGTGGGCATCAAAGGGTGTGTCCATTACATGGCCGTAGCCCCGAGCCCTCGAGCTCGGGACACCTTTCGGGCGTCAAGGCCACCGGGCAACAAGTAAAGGGATCCCACCTGAGGGGAGGCAACAGCCCCTCGTGTCCTATCGAATGGATCCAAGACCCCCTTGACACACCTAAAGTGGCACCTAGATGGAGCGCGCCACGAGGCCACGCAGCCAACCCCCTATCGAATGGGGCATGAGCCTCCACTTGACTACCGTTAATAGCTCACCGGCCAAGGCTCGCCCATCGAGGGTAGGACGCCTTTGACCACCCCTCCTCCTCGCCGGAGAGAACCGAGGGTCGTTATAAAAGACGCTGGTACCGATCGTTCCCCTTGCATGAGTGAGGGTCGTGGGCTACCTTCGCATGGCTTATGATGACAGTGGAAAAGGGATGAATTATAAGACTGAGAGACTCGGGCAATGTCTCGAGACCTCAAGACCCTCTTCTCCCTCATCAAAAAAACGACCTACGGGTCACCACAGTCCCAGAGGTTTGAAGGTCGGGCCCGTGTGGGTTTCGGCTGACCGCCCCTCGGGGCACCGAGTTAGGGGGTATCAAGAGGTGTGCCCATTATGCCGGTCTCGCCGAGCCTTAGGGCTCTAACATCCATCGATACGTCCGAGGCCATCGGGCGCCAACTAAGAGATCCCAACGGAGGGAGGCAAAGCAGCCCTGATCTTATCGAATGGGTCCGAGACTCCCTTGACACACCTAAGTGGCACCTAGTTGGAGTGCGCCGAAAGGCCACGCAGCCAACCCCCATCGAACCCGGGCTTAGGCCTCCACTGACTACCCGATTAACAGCCACCGGATCAAGGCGGCCTCGTCTCGCCGAGGGCAGATCGCCTTGACCTCCACCTCCTCCTTCTCGTGAAAGAGAACGCTTGAGGACTCACGAATTGTTGCGTACCTCGGGCATAATCCGCACACGCCGCAAAGGGTCGAGGGGCTACGATGCGCAAAACACGCCTTCGTTGAAACGACGAATCATCAAGCATAAGTGAAATGCAAAACAAGCGCAAAGGTAAATAGACGAATCTCGAGAGCCTGTCTGACGCCCCATCCAGATAACACGGGGCTGCTCCCCCCTCGAGAGTACTTGTCGCGGCATCCAAAGAAGTTGTGACATTTACTTACTTTTGCTTCACCGACATACAACAAAGAAAACACGATCGATGAATACTGAACCGACGGCACGATTTCTTATTCATTTACAATGATCTCGCATAAGAGACACTTAAAATTTCTACGCAGAAGAGGAAAAAGGAAAAGGAGGGCGGTCGTGAGTCGCTACAAAGGACGCCACCGCCACGCTATGCATCCGCTGTAGCCGCAGCCTTCCATCTCCGTAAGAACCTCCATCCCCGTGGAGCCCTCGCCCGCCCTCGTGGCGCCGCCGCTACGCCATGGTAGCCGCCGTGCCATCGCCAGGGTTCCCGCCGCCCACCTCCGCGCGATGATAGCGCCGGATGTCGGTAGAGTCACCACGGCAGTGATCAAGACAGGAGTAATGGGGGGACCTACATCCGTGGCGCGACGCCAAATGCTCTCCCATGGAGGAACCCCCTCACATCCCCGGGCGGGTCATGCCGGAGACCGACCCGGCCGGGTTTACGCCGAAACCGCCGGGCGGAAGACAGCGGGCCGCCACTGTGGCAGCCAGAGCCCGCACGCCCGGGTCTCCGTGTCGCCGCCGTGGAACAAGCAAGCATGGGGTCAAGAATAGATCCAAGAGGGTTTTTCCTTCGGGAGGGGAAGAAGATCCCTACCGCTGCACGCCCTCCCGCTGCTCGAGCATTGGGTGTGGAGAGCTCCATCTCGCCGCTCCATAAGATCGGGCGGAGATCATCGTCGGGCATTCCGCCGCCTCCCGCCACTACATCCGTGGCCCCGCAGCCTCCCCGGAAGGCGGAAGCAATGGAAGGGACCGACACCGCGACGGGACCTCCACGGCAAAGCCGGCCCCGAGCGCCCTACGGGTGGTGAGGGATCCGCTGGCAGAGAAGATCCGCCCCCGACGAGAGCGCGCGGAAAGACGACAACCGCCGCCCCGACCACCGGCCCATCGGAAGGAAGGAAAGAGGTAGAAGAGAAGGAGGAAATCCCGAGCCAATGGCAAGCGGCACCCGACTTCCAGGAGGCGACATAGATGCGCGGACATTTTAGCAAAGACACGTCCTTCACCTTCCGGGTCGAGGCGAATCGACCGCTACTTCAAAGCGCGACATCGCCGTCGCCCTCCTAACTCGCGCCGTCGTAAGGTGACACGTGTATCCCACTACCGCTGCGAATGGACGACAAAGGGAGGAACAAAGAAAGAGGACTTGCATATCGTAAACCCCTGACGACATTTCGCCCGGGGCTCGGGACTGACACCACCGGAAGGCCACGCCGCACCCCTCGAAAAACCCCGGCAGTTGCATCAGACCCCCACCATCAACATCCTCTAAACCTTCAAGAGGTGGCCCCACGCCTTTAGAGGCTCGGGGCTACCGCTGGTACCAAAATAAGGGGTACCCCGGGCGAATCAACCAAAGGAGCAGCCCGCGCCGACACACCATTGCCGCCCGCCGTACGGCCCGAGGAAACCTCCAAACGAGGGTCCGGACGGGGCGGATCGGGGCCGCCGCGACCCCTCTCCTGAGGGGCGGATCGGGCAACTCGCCCGAGACCCTCCACCAAGAACGCCCCTCGGGTCTCGGCCAATCGGCAATGGCACGCGACAACAAGGGAAAGCGGGCTGACCGCTGCTCGCAAAGCCGGGCGCCCGACACCTCTGATTCTCTCGCCGTGGGGCCCCGCGGTGGTCAAATCCTTCTATGACACCGCCACCGTCCCCGAACGCGACCGCGGAGGCACTGCTCCGACCTCACCGCGTAATCGCGTGACAACCACCCCCCGCAAAGAGAATGTCATCTCACGCGCCCATCCCGGAGGCCTCGATGACGCCAGAGCCACGACGCTAACCTCCTGACAGTACGATAGTTCCCGGCCAACCATCAACAGCCACCCTCGGCACCGCCGCTACCCCTCGAACATCTTCCCCCGAAAGCGGGGGTCCCGAAGTCAATGCCCCCCAAAGCATGAATCATTATGCATCCACGAACCCGTGAGTACACCGGAGGACCCGGGGGGAGGACATCCTCCTTTCCACGACGACGACCAAGGACACCCCTCTCTCTCTCTCTCGCAAAGACGGGTACAAGGCACCCGCCAAGCAATTTCCTACACTTGGAGACCATGTACTCGCCGCCCTCCTTAAGACTATAAAAAGGGGAGCCGGGCATAGGATAGGGCAATTTGAAGCACCCACGCCTTGATTTCACACAATTGGCAATCACCACGCGACGGAGACCCGAGGTTCAAGCCCTCTCTCCCACCCCGCTTGTATTCCCTACTACGAGCACCTCCGGCGCATACGCTACCGCTCATTCAACCGACGTAGGGTCGGGCGCTGGCCTAAACCAAAGATAAACCTTGTGTCATCTCGCACCAACCATCCGTTCCCCGGACGCCTAAAGACAATTTACTAGTCGATAGCCGTACCCCCGGTTCAAAACACCGACAGCTGGCATGCATGCCAGGACTTCACCGTTGGAGCTCCACTCTTGAATCTCAATATCAGCCCTGCCCCACATCGACAACTCCACTCCCTCAATCAGAATGGCGAGCTTTAGAAGCTACCATATGTCTCTTTCTCCCTCAATTTACCCCAATCACCGAGCTTAAATAGAACCTCTCATCACCTCGCCATCGACATGTGACCTACGGAGGAGATCAGACGAGCTTCGGCATAGCATTCCCAAAAGGTTTAGAATTTTGTAGGCAAGTTCACCAATCCCCACCGGTTGGTAACCGGGCAGTTCTTGTTGAATTTTTAGGCATATTACGAGATGCATTAACCCATAAAAATGATATGATGTATGCTAATAAGAACAACATAGGCACATATATTCTCCACTTACTACTACAACTAGTAACGTGTGCTAAGCCTACTTTAATAGTAAGCAAAAGCATAAACAGGAAGTGTTTTGGGTTATAGCCTTGGGTGAGTCCTCCAGTGCCCATGGCAGGAATGTCACCAGATGCAGTTGTAGCAGCATCGGCGGTACTCCTAGTCGTCAGAGCCATCGGTCATAGGAAGGAGCAGTTGCGCCCGAGAGCGCTCCCCAAAGACTTGATTGCCCGCCTACCCGAGCAGGTACGCTTGACGGACATGGTTCCGGAGGCCTACTCGCCGAAGACTCCTGTGCATGTAGGGAGCTCTGGCCGGAGATCCAGAGACTTCAGCTCAAGCTCAAGAACAGTGGAGATGGTGGAAGGAGTGCAGGAGAGACAGGTTCTGTCCGATAGGATGACAGCCGGATAGGGGCAGTCCTTTTATCTTGAGCTGTCCCCTCTTTCCCGTTGGCACTTGTCCGAGGGGATGAACCTGGACAAGGTGGTTGGGAGTTGGCTATTGGGCGCTGGCAGCTAGGGTTTGGAACACCCAGACTGGCGGCTAGGGTTTCAACCATTGGGCCTTATGGGCCGACTGGCAAAACCTAGCCTAACCAGGCCAAGGCCTGGCACGCGACTCGCACACACGCACTCAGCCACCGCCAGCCGCCCACGCCGCCCCGCCCACGCCCCGCCCGGCCCACGCATGTGGATCCCCCTCGTATCCCTATCAACTTGTTTTAGAGAGCATCTCATAACCCACTATTTAAGTTAATTACCTCATTAGTGGAATCTCCATGTGGTACTAAACATTTTCCACATACCATATTAATTATGGGACTTTGAAGTTCTATTGATTAATTAGGACTAATTATGGGCCTAGCCCAATTAATCCAACAATCCCCACCGAACTTCAGAGGTGCACAAAGAATGGTCTCAGTTCTTAGCTTGTTTGATATACCAGTGTTTCGATGGAGACTGTTAAGTTGAACATCCATCTAGGAAAGAAGCTTACTCTTGTTCACAACTGACCAATGGACTATGCCTTGAATTGACAGTTTTGTGCGAAGTAGAGTTTACTCAATTCCTTAACTGATACTGGCTGTCTAGATCATCCCCTCTAGTTGGAGCATATAAGTCAATCTCTAGGCCTTTTCATGAGTATCTAGAGATCACCCAAATCTCATAGACTGTGACTAGCAGTCAAACTCATATAGGTGTGCTTCTTTTAAGATGCCCTATAGGTCGACATCTCTGCTTTGAAAAAGCCACACGAAACACATTAAGGTATTCACCATCCTGCCATACAGATAGAAGAGAAGTGCATTTATCAATGAGATGAACCTTTGTAAGGGTCTCTTCTCCTGGTCTACCACCAGCTTGTTTCACCACTCTACTTCATGGGATCTCCGATCACATAGAATAGGTTGCCACTGTGATAAACCTTAGGTGGGTCTCAGTCCCATCTCACTCGATGCACTATCTATCACATTCTGTGATAGTCCCTTAGTGAATTGATCTGCCAAATTTTTAGATGTATGGACATAGTCCGTAGCTATTACTTCGAAGTTTCTTAGTTTTCTGACAGACTTCAACCGCTGTCTCACATGTCTGGTGGTCTTCATGTTATTCTTAGAATCAGAAACTTTAGTTATCATCGCTTGATTATCACAATTCATAGAAACGTGGGTATAGGTTTCTCAACCACCGGGCGCATCCATTAGGAGTTCATGAAGCCACCTCACCCTCAACAGTAGGCGGTATCTAGTGCTATTAGTTCTGCTTCCATTGTATACTTCATTATGATAGTCTGCTTGCAAGACTTCCAGGAAATAGCGCCACCTCCAAGTGTGAATGTATATCCACTTGTGGCCTTCGCACTCATCAAAGATCGATATCCGGGGCTTTGCATCACTATACCCCTCTAATACTTTTGGGTATCCGTATAATGAATGCCATAGCTTGTTGTACCTTCAAATAATGCATTACTCTCGAGAGCATTCTAATGATCATCTCCCCGGATTCGATGTGAATCGACTCAATTTTCTCACAAAGATAAGAGATGTCGCCTTGTCGCGACCGCCGTGCACATTAGTGAGCTAATTATTTGGGAGTATCTCAGTTGATCTCTCATTATCCTTCGATTCTTTCTTAGGATTATGCTGGGATCGTATGGAGTAGAAATAGGTTTGTAATCATTGTAGCCAAAATGGCTCAAAACTTTCTCCACATAGTGAGATTGTACCAAAGTCACCCCACCATTTTCTTCCCTCAGCAATGTTGACGGTAGTTATTGTCAACTTTTTACTATGAAATAATAGAACATATAAGGACAAGAACAAATAAAAGATAGGGTTTACACTAATGATTTTCACAAGTTTTGTACACACTCGGTTTTACAGTGAACTCGAAAACCCTAGAAAAATAGAGAGAAAAGAGGAGAAATCAAGACACCAAAGAAAAGGACCAAACCGGGCGATTGGTATAAATTCCGTGGGTCAAAATGTGAAGATAAGACACCTCGCCAAGGCCGGGGCCCACACCCTTTAGGTGGGCTGGGCGGGGGGGTGCCGCGGCACCCCCTCGTCACGCCACGTGTCAAGCTTTCGAACCTTCCTACAACCGACCTATGGAGTTGATCTAGTCCGCCCAATCAAGTCGGGCTTTGATCCAAGGGCCGAGATTCATCCTATGGGGCTATAAAGAAGGGGGGTGGCTACCCCCTCAAAACCCTAATTCAAGATCAAGATCGTAAACTTGAGTTCCAAAGATCAAGTTGTTGGTATTCCTAACGCCACTATAACAAAAGGTGGAGTTAATCTCACCAAAGGCTATATGCCGCCAGAGCACTCAGTGGTTCATCTCTTAGCATTACCATAAGCTAGGTTGTCAACCAAAGCAAAGAATGCTAGGAAATGCATATGTGATACTCATGATGTGTTGTGTTGCAATTTCTAAGAAATAAATATAAAAGGTCTATCCGCAGTTTAATATATATATAAATACCACTTGTAGCATTTCACCTGAGTAATCCAGTTTGTCATTTATATTCTACCACAGGAGGAAGATTGAGTTGGGCTGATATACAATTGATAAGTGGCATACTTATGAGAGAATCTATTACTAGTGCTAACTTTTAAGGTGGGTAAGCCAATAATGATAAGAATATGATAATGATAAATAAAGGCAGAGGCATCACATAACGTAGATAGGAATAGACTACTAAAAGTTTAGACTTAACGTTGGACTACTTAAAGATACGTAATCCTTGTGTAGCATTGATTCTACTAAGTCATTACATCTACTCTAAGGCATACATTATCATATATAGCATAGTAAACTCTAGATCATGTATCCGGAAGACTATCAAGGAAAATCAAGAGCTAAAACAAGATATTCCCCATAATCATTATCCACTTGGCTTATAGACTGAGGGTGGACTCCAAAGGACTCAACAGATATCACTCTCGTGATCTACCACACGCCCCTAATATAAGGTGCATTCACAGTAAATCATATATAAGCACCATGCTTACATAATTATTTCTACCACCTAACCCACTCGAGAATTGAATTAGGTTTTCTACCTAATAGATACATGTATCTATCATAAACCATAACTATATCAAATATACTATTAGAATAAAGTAAGAACATAGCAAAACAACACATAATATTATAATAGAACAAAAGTCATAGATACAAGATAATATCCGTACATCGTAAGACTTGAAGATCTAGAATTCAGTGGTAGGCACACCCCCGCCTACTTGAATCGACTTTGCTAATCAACTTAGACTAACTAGAACTAGATGAACTAGAACTAGACAAGTAGCTAACCCTAATCTCTCGTGGAGATACTCTCTTCTACTTCTACCTGACTTGGCTGATAATGAGTTACAACTGAATTAGAATGAATTAGGGTTTAACCCTGGGGGTAGAGGTCTTGCTTATATAGGCCTTGGCGATGAACGATGACCATTGGATCAAACCGACCTTCAATAACGGTGTAGATACAACCTCAATATCGGTGGTAAACCGCCATAGAAAGGAGAGGCCGATTGTGTGGGACCCACCGGTGGTCGCAGATTAAGCCCTACGGTCGCCGTGGCCCCGGGCCATAACCGTGCCTCCTTCCTCTTCGGTGTCTTCGGTGTCTTCTAGAGTGTTTTAGTCCACATTTTGGGTTGAGTTACTTCACGGGCCAAGTCTTGTCATCGATGGGACGTAAACTCTTAGGTTTCTCACCGTTCTTGCCCGCATTTATCCGTTAAGTCCCCTAAAAATATATAAATCACCAAAACTCATGGAACTTATCAAGATAAAACCTCTATACTAGGTATTTGTTCATTTTATACCCTTATTTCAAGTCTTGTTGACATATAAAAGTATATTATAACAGGTGTCAACAAGCTCCCCCAAGCTTAACCTTTGCTAGTCCCTAGCAAAGCTTTTCACCAGAGTGGATCAGGAGTTGCTACAATGGTTTATTCTCTCACAAATACACATGTCATCAATTAGAATTCTTCTCCAAAGAAGGGTGAAACAATTCTAACCTTCCAACTCACCTATATTGCCCCGAAAAAATATGGGGCTTTTTACCCCGCACTTAGATCTTGGGTGATTGAAAGATAGAACAATCAAGTCAAGCACTATGTCTCAAACTCTTTGTTTCACCTATGTTCGAGTTTTTATAAATTTTCAAAATAAAACTCGAGTTTCCATTGTATGACCCTTTCATATCTCTCGATGTGGTATTTTTGGATCCTTACCAAGGTAATGATGTATGCCTTCTTTCGAAATATGTGGTATTTGTGGAATATGGCAAATGTATCATGTCTTCTCTCAACCTATCTACTAAAGCTTATATCTGGAGCTCATAGGTGAGAGACAAAGATATACATACTTGCAAAGCATATTTTGTAAAGTCAAACAATGGATCCAAAGGAACAAGTCATACAATGTGGGTGTATGGAATGTATTTGTGAGGTGGATGATGGTAATGGGATATAATGATCCGAATTTACTATGCTCCTTCTTGAAGAAATTGATCTCTTTTTGGAATTGTAAGAAGACATAAAAGAGAACTTGGGCTAGCTTTTCTTTTTTTCCTTTCTTTCTTTTTATTTTTTTTAGAGAGGCGGGCATCTAAGTACCCATTGTTTTTATTATTGGACACTTGTCCATTTTTTCAGCTCTTTTCTTTTTTTTCTTTTCTCTTTTTCTTTTCTAGGGAGGTAGGCTCTACTCGCCCGTAGGACACTTGTCCATTTTTCATCTCCCCTCTCTCTTTTAGCATTGCCCCAAGTTTCTTCTTTTTTTGTCAATACAAACATTTGAGAGATAATATAACACATGGAGCATAAATGGGGTTTTGAGAAATAATTACGAGGGTGAGAAATATTTTTGGTGTTTACTCGTGATAGGAGTGAAACATTTTTGATGGCTAGCAAAATGGATGAAGGGTTTGTACACTTCCGTGGTAGAAGTGGTACATAAATGAATGGTGTGTAATATGTGGAGATATATATATGGAATTGTATGACAAGTTCGAGGGTCTCAAAGGTTGACAAAACTCAATACTAAGCAAGTAGTAAATGATAAAAGAGTTTTCCTATTCTAAAAGCACGTATATGGTCAGTGGTAGGTATTTCAACTCTCTGCCATATAGGAAACTCATCATGCAATTTTTAACTTTTCACAAATCAAATCTCCGAATTTAGTGCAACTAGGAGTAAGATAAATAGCAGCTCAGACTATCTCATATCATATCCGTCAATTACTTAGATTAGCTTAGATGTATGCTCCCACAAAATTTCAAGCTCAAAGCAAATTTTCAAGTCTAAACAGCTTTATTCATAACATGGGAGAATTCTAAATCAATGATAGGCACTTGTAAGAAAATAAAACAGAAAGCAACTATTCATCATCTCCAAACACAAAGGATAGCTACTACTTTATTTAGACAATAATCTTAAAAACAAACTAATTATACACACTCTTTTTATTTGGTTTTTCATGATTATGCATTTTTTTTAAAGCAAAACAAACTTAAACAAACTTATACATATATAAATATAATAAATAGATAACCGCCAGTGTCATAGAGACTTACCCGACCAAGTGGGGGTAGCCCTCCCCAAGCCGGGATGTTAATGTAGTGGTTCAACAACGCCCACGACCGGGGCCGGCCCAATCATGGTACTTATCTCCTGGACCGCTGTTCAAGGGTCTCTTATTCCAAAGTGATGTTTCGTTCGTTCGGTATTCCAATTTCTCTAGTCTTGATAAAAGTTGACCTCGATCATGCCTCATGCCTTGATGGTGGTGTACATTCCTTTTGCAGCAGTACACTTCTTGCTGTCCATAACCCGCAAAAAGAATTGCGAAGCTGGTTCGGGAGTAGGTTGTGAGGTACGGTGTATCGTGAGAAGTAGCCACTCCCACGATAGGTTTTCGATGAATGCGTGCATCATCGCCATGCTCACTTGGGCCTCCATGTGAAGACTAAGGTGATCGCTCAACACGATCGTAGTCG
Source organism: Hyparrhenia diplandra (assembly GCA_015847255.1). Classification (NCBI taxonomy): domain Eukaryota; kingdom Viridiplantae; phylum Streptophyta; class Magnoliopsida; order Poales; family Poaceae; genus Hyparrhenia; species Hyparrhenia diplandra. Next base: position 54,005 of record JADLZK010003597.1, read on the forward strand.
GCTTGTGATGGTGGCGGTAGGTCCATTGCCGGTATCCTCCAAACGCCGGTTCTTGTGGTCGTGGATCTCGCACCGCCCAAAATGGATCATGGGCACGTGTCACGACGAGTTGGCATGGTCTCATAGATGTTTATTGGATGTGCCCGCACATTCAATAGATAGGATTGCACACGATAAATGGAGAGATCGGGTTAGGCAAACGAATCTCCCCGACAAAGATAGCATGGGTCATGACATAAATGCTTCCTCTTTTCTTCAAAATATGTCCCTTGCTAAAGAAATCGAAACCAATGACAGGTCTATCTTCCGTGATATATGCTAAACGAGTGTTGTGATCCAAAAGAATTAAGTGGGTTGCAATTCTTGTGATGAGAGATGTGCAACCAACCGTTCCTAGGATGGTTGGCAAACCTATCCAATGCTGAACTAATAGATACACAGAAACTTATCATCTTTTTACAGCTGCATAAATCAACTGTAACTCTCCCACTCTAACGCTAGCCCATCCTTTTGGTAAAAAGAGTGAAAAGTAACCATTTGTGGAAGAAACGAAAGGTGGGTAAGTGTAAGTCACTGGCCTTTGCGTCAAAAAATGCGTCTACGTCGGTCAAGTCTTTCCAAACAGTTGCATGGTTGAAATCGTCTAGGGCTATGTCTAGGTCCATGGTGCAAGAGTGTAGAAAACCAAGTGCATCACTTAGGCTTCTCCAAGAAAGAGAATACTCTTCTTGAAAGAATCTAAATGTCACTCCCTCATTTGTGCAACGAAGGGTGCAAAGGAATTCCATGGTCAAAAACTTAGAACCCTGCTCTGTGATATTTGCAAAAGTTTCCCACCCCAAAAAGCGGAAAATGTGAGCAAATTCAGCATCCATACCTGTTTGTGCTAGAAGTTCGGGGTCGATCACAGGAGTGTGAGTGAACTTACGGTTTTTCAGCTGCTCATACCTTGTCCTCTCGTACTCTCCATGAAACCTGAGATGTGAATCAGATGTCAACCTCCTTGTTGCAGCAGGAGCTGGATGTGGTGGCACATCTTGCTTTGGCTTGTAGCTTGTCTCTGATGGAGCCATGGAAGATGACTCTCCAATGTGTTGAAGCCGTCTTGACGATCTCCTGCCACTAAGAGCTTTCCAAAAACTCATCCTGCAAAATGTTATCACAAAAGAAAAACAAGAAACTAGTGAAGGGGTTAGAATAAAAAGTTAGAAGTTAGCTGTCCAAAATTAATTGTTCAGGGGTTAGTTGTCCGAAAGAAAGATTACGAGGTTGTTTTGACAGAATTTCCCCTAACAAAGTTTTATCTTGATTACTTTATTTTGAATAGCACCTCCACTAATCACTCTTGATTAATCTACTACTCTCAAGAACTTCTCCTCTCTCAAGAAATTTTTCTATTACTACTAAGAACTTCTTCTCTCCTTCCCTTTTCTTCTTTTCCTCACTACAAAGCTCAAAGCTTTCTGGACACTAGAACTTCATATTTCAGGCTAGAATGTTGAGCAAAGCAATGAAGGTGTGAAGAACAACCGAGGGGTGAAGGGGTTTTTATAGGAGAGCTGAGGAGCTGGCGACCGCCAGGAATGGTAGTGGCGACCGCCGTGGTGGTGGGTCCTCTCCCACTCACCTTCATCCAGCATATTGCTTGCCCCAATGCCATGGTAATCAGTGGAATTTTCGGTGGAAAAGAATGGCAGAGAGAGGTGCATGGTGGTAGGTGAGGTGTGAGTGGCAAGAGTCATGTCCAAGTTAGGTGAGATATGGAAGTTAGTGTATGACATGTAGGACCCATCACATAGTGATCATATTTTTGTATTTTCAATATATAAATGCAGGAGTAAATATGATAATGCAAGAATAAATATTTTTGAGCCACCACAATAAATACCTTCACGGGTTGTGACACACCGTAAAATTATTTATATGGGGCATAATAATTTTCTAATGCAATCAAAACAACATGGTAAAGTAAATATGGATAATTACCGACTTACCTCTCGGCGAGGGTCCGTAGTTAAAGTCCTCGAACTGGGACTTCCCAATGTTTTTAATTATCAGGTGCATTCTCCGTTTCCGGAGGTGGTACTGATGATGACTCTTCTTTCTCTGGTTCAATCTTATTTACTATTGAGCTGAGCTCTGATCTGGGTTTGAATGCGAACTTTTCTTCCTGTCCATTTAGGTTGAATGTAATCTCTCTAGCCATGACATTGATGTGTGCATTGGCTGTGCTTAGGAAAGGTCGTCCGAGAATGATTGATACTCTGGAGTCTGGTGGCATGTCCAACACTACAAAATCCACAGGTACAAAGAATCCTCTAATATTAACTGGTACGTTCTCTGCAATTCCTGAGGGGTATCTAATTGATTTGTCTGCCAGTTGTAATGATATTGAAGTTGGCTCTAGGGTTGTGTGCTTGAGTTTGTCAAAGACAGACTTGGGCATCACACTAACACTTGCTCCAAGGTCACAAAGTGCATTGAAATGTTGATCTCCAATTGAGCAATCAACGCGGGGCATCCTGGATCTTTCATTTTATGTGGCAATATATTAAGGATAGCCGCTATTTGCATTCTTCTCATTAGCTTGATCACCTCCATAGTGGGCAGTGGTCTCTTCTTATTCAAGATATCTCCGAGATACCTTGCATAGGTAGGGACTTGAATGGCATCTAGTAGAGGTATGTTGATGTACAATTTCTGGATCACCTCCACAAACTTTCCAAACTGCTCATCCAATTGGGGTCCATGTTTTCTTCTAGGATAGGGTAAGAGACTTGCATCATGAAAGTCTTGTGTCATTTGAGGGTCTTGAGTCAAATCTTCTATGTCATCATTTTCTTCTTTCGAATTGGTTGTACCATAGGTCTTGTTGTTGTTCTTTGCCTGCCGGTGGTGCCGTGAATTGGTGTCCTTACCGATGTTTCTATTATCCTTCTTGGATCAACGGGATCACATGTAGATTTACCTCTTCTTGTAGTAACATTATGTACCTGCTCAGGGTTAGTGGCAACAGGTTTTGCAGCAGATAACTTTGCTATTTGAGTTTCTATCTTTTTATTAAAAGAAAGTTGATCTTTTAAAGCAACAGAGAAATTATCCATCTTAAGATTTATGTCTTCTAAAACTTTATCATTAGCAACAAGCTTCTTAGAAAGGGTATCATTAAGCTTAGCTTGCTCCTCAATTAACTCTCTTAAAAATGGGTTTCTAGGAATATTACCTTGGTACTTACAGGTAGTTGGATCATTTGTTGTGAATTCGTTCTTGTGATTGAGTTGATGTTGAATTGTTGATAGCCGGGCTTGAATCTGATGCGGAATCAATGTAATCTTGTAAAGCCTGTCGATCCTTCTTGTAATTGGCTCGTTGTTCAAGCCAATTCAATAACACATCCATCCTAGTTGATATTGCTTTTACTTCTTCTGGAACTTCTTCAATCTGATGGTAGTGTTGAGTGTTCTCTTGAATCCAGCCTTAATTTTCTGATATCTTGTTCATGAGTGCTCCACTTTGTCAAGAGTGAGTGACAAAATGATCCTTCAGCAGTTGCATCTAGTTGCTCTCGAGCTCTTTGCGTTAATCCATGATAGAATCCTTGCATGAGCAACCAATCCTCTTTTCCATGATGATGGCAATCTGATATGTATTCTTGTAAGCGCTCCCAAGCACTTGGAATTGATTCTCCTTTTCTGCTGTTGGAAGTTGGTGATTTTTCCTCATAGGGCATTGGTTTTACCCGTAGGGAAGAATTTTGATAGGAAGGTTTTAGAACATTCATCCCATGTTTTGATTTCTTCTTTATTGAGTAGAACCATAGCTTCGCTTTTTCCTTCAATGAGAATGGGAATAGGCGGAGTAATATGATATCTTGGGGAACATCCTTGAGTGCGAAGGTGTTGGCAATCTCCAGAAAATTCTACAGATGTAAGCGTGCATCTTCATGTATCCTTCCACTGAATGGAGTAGCTTGTACCATATTAATGAGGCTTGGCTTGAGCTCAAACTCAAGATCATTAAGTTGAAGTGTTGGTCCTGTGCAAATGTTCTCATTGTTTGGAGCAGAGAATTCTTGTAGGGATTTTTCAACCATAGCTTCAGGAACTGGTGTATGCTTTCTCTTGATTGATTTGATTCTGATGAATGAAGTGGAGTGAATCACAATCAATTTCTAATTTGATAAACCCCGTATAAAATATAAACAAAAGACAAACAAGGGTAAGCTCTTGCTAAAAGGCCGGTTTCCTAGTTTGGATTCTCATCATAAGTTTCCATCTATCAAGATATCTAGTTAGCCTCTATTTCCTCCCGGAAACGGCGGCTTTAAATGCTTGTTGGTATTCCTAACGTCACTATAACAAAAGGTGGAGTTAATCTCACCAAAGGCTATATGCCGCCAGGAGCACTCAGTGTGGTTCATCTCTTAGCATTACCATAAGCTAGGTTGTCATCCCCAGCAGCAATGCTAGGAAATGCATATGTGATACTTGTGATGTGTTGTGTTGCAATTTCTAAGAAATAAATATAAAAGGTCTATCCATAGCGCCACGGATATAAATACCACTTGTAGCATTTCACCAGGGGAGTAATCCGGGTTTGTCATTTATATTCTACCACAGGGAGGAAGATTGGAGTTGGGCTGATATACAATTGATAAGTGGCATACTTATGAGAGAATCTATTACTAGTGCTAACTTTAGCAGGGGTAAGCCAATAATGATAAGAATATGATAATGATAAATAAAGGCAGAGGCATCACACACAGAGATAGGAATAGACTACTAAAAGTTTAGACTTAACGTTGGACTACTTAAAGATACAGAATCCTTGTGTAGCATTGATTCTACTAAGTCATTACATCTACTCTAAGGCATACATTATCATATATAGCATAGTAAACTCTAGATCATGTATCCGGAAGACTATCAAGGAAAATCAAGAGCTAAAACAAGATATTCCCCATAATCATTATCCACTTGGCTTATAGACGGAGGGTGGACTCCAAAGGACTCAACAGGACTGTCACTCCCGTGATCTACCACACGTCCCGGAATATAAGGTGCATTCGCAGGTAAATCATATATAAGCACCATGCTTACATAATTATTTCTACCACCTAACCCACTCGAGAATTGAATTAGGCTTTCTACGAATAGATACATGTATCTATCATAAACCATAACTATATCAAATATACTATTAGAATAAAGTAAGAACATAGCAAAACAACACATAATATTATAATAGAACAAAGTCATAGATACAAGATAATATCCGTACCGTAAGACTTGAAGATCTAGAATTCAGGGTAGGCACACCCCGCTCTACTTGAATCGACTTGCTAATCAACTTAGACGAACTAGAACTAGATGAACTAGAACTAGACAAGTAGCTAACCCTAATCTCTGGTGGAGATACTCTCTTCTACTTCTACCTGACTTGGCTGATAATGAGTTACAACTGAATTAGAATGAATTAGGGTTTAACCCCGGGGGGTAGAGGTTGTTGCGTTTCCTAAGCGCAAGTGCCAAAAAGGCAAGAGCACGGGAACCACAAAGTTGACTCGCCCACAACGACCGCCTGAATTGTTACATTCCGGCTACCATCGCCACGGGATGTCGGGTGGCATTGCGTAGCATTTACGAACAAGTCCGCAAGCGCACGGAAATACCGTTGTAGCATTTCACCCGGAGATATTCGAGGGTATCGTTATTTATATTTTCCCAAAGGAAGGCATGGTGTAGGACTCTAGCGGGGGCATGAACAAGACGACATGTCTATGCAGGTTGACCAATACTCAATACAGGGGGTAAGTGATGATATTTTAAGATAGTGTGACACACACTTGGGCCAACCTCAAGGATAAAAGGAAAATAAAGAATAAAGAATATTCCTAAATGGAGCAGGCATTCTAAAGTAGTTGTGCAAAGAACAAGTTAATAATCATGCAAACATAGATGACTAGAGTTTTAGGCTGAGAGTGAGATGGACAGGGAGACCTCCCGGAGCATCCGCCCTAAAGGAAGGCATTTACGAAACTCTACAAAGACACACGAACGTGGGGGGGATTTCAAGGGACGGTCAAGGCTTGTCACGACCAAGCCGCCTACCCCCCTCAACCGTGGCATGCACTCATATTCGAAGGATACCCGGCATCCAGGACACCACGCCCCGCATACTAGGACACTACTCATGTCCCCATGGCCCCCACCCTACGGATGGACGGAATAGGACACGAGCAAGCCCCGAAGGACACAACGAACCTCCACCTCAAAGACAACTCATACTCTACTCAAATACATGGCATGAATGGTTAGGTCCTAAGTTCTATACGACTAATCACGACATGGGAACTATAGTCTAGTTCTTCTATCATGATCGTGTCGAGAACAACATGTCAAGAATATAACATGTAAATACTCTAGCTCTATTGCACAAGCATATGAGATCAAGACTTGAGGATAAACCATAAATGTATTCATACCGAATATTCCTTCTCCCAAGTACAAGCTCTCCAATGAAGCTTAGCCTTGCTCCAAATACTACTAAAGACTAAAAGAACTAGAGAAGTGGAGAAGTAGAGAGGAGAGGAGAAGAAGAGTAGAAAGTGAGGAGGCTCCAAATGGTGTGTGTTGAGAGAGGGGGAGAGAGGGGGCCTACTTATACACTTGGAGGAGGGGCCTAAGTGCTAATTTACATCAAAACCGACTGGTAAACCTTCCTTGTATCGCAAACCGACCAACGCGGGCGGGAAACCCCGTTTGGAAAGTGCACGAACCGCCTCCCCGAGGCCGGGGCGAAACCGCCTTAGGGAGGGTGCGGCCGCACCGAGGTGGTGCGCCGCACCCCGGGCTCGGCTTTGCCCGGGTCTCGGTGGGGGTGTCGTCTTTCGCCCCGAAAAGTTGTGGGCGGGCCGTGCTCGGCCCCATTTGATGTTTTGGGTCGATTTGCTCTTGGGCTTGATTTTGCAATAATGCGCTATCCGGGAAGGCGTACTTTGGTCGATTTTCCACTTGCTTTTATTATAAATCGCAAAATAAAATACAAGACACTACAAGTGGAATTTATTAGTGATAAATGTATATGAGTATAAAAGGTTTAATTTTACTCCCTTTATGGTAGTAAGTTGACAAAAAAATATGTCGTTGGTTACCGTCAACGAGAGGTCTTGCTTATATAGGCCTTGGCGATGAGCGATGACCATTGGATCAAACCGACCTTCAATAATGGTGTAGATACAACCTCAATATCGGTGGTAAACCGCCATAGAAAGGAGAGGCCCGCAGGTGGGACCCACTGGCGGCCGCCAGATTAAGCCCGGCGGTCACGGGGCCCTAGGCCACAACCGTGCCTCCTTCCTTACGGTGTCTTCGGTGTCTTCTAGAGTGTTTTAGTCCACATTTTGGGTTGAGTTACTTCACGGTCAAGTCTTGTCATCGTTATGGGACGTAAACTCTTAGGTTTCTCACCGTTCTTGTGCGCATTTATCTCATTAAGTCTCTCGAAAATATATAAATCACCAAAACTCATGGAACTTATCAAGTATAAACCTCTATACTAGGTATTTGTTCATTTTATACCCTTATTTCAAGTCTTGTTGACATATAAAAGTATATTATAACAGGTGTCAACACAAGTCTAGAGCCACAAACCCTAGTTCCTGAGAATAGTTCTAGATCTAGAGAGATTAGCTACTTAGCAATAGATTAGAAGGAGTTCCAAGCATAGGAAGGCTTGAGCTTTCTTGATTCTGTCAAGGTGTTCATAGGTACATTGTTATACTCTTTGATATATTTATATCTTTGGTATATTCATCACTCATTGAACATCTATGATATTGTTCTTTATCTTTATTATATTATCATTTGCTTTATTTATTGTTTGCTTTAATATGTCTAGTAGAGTTATTTATTTATTATGGATTGCATGCTTAGGATTGTATAGCCCTCATCTTGTAACGTGCAAGATAGGTGTTATAACTTATCTAAGCGTGGTGCTTATATATGTTATAATACGCAAATGCCCACTATATGCCGAGGTTTGGGGTAGTTCGTAGAGGTGTGACTCTATTGAGTCTTCTATAATCCTCCCTCTACATGTAGTTAACAAATGGAGGTCGTGTGTCACGAAGAAGGTGAAGATCTCATTATTGAATCCTTCCTAGTTGATGATCCTTAAGTTTGTTATGAAATAATGATAGTAGCTATGATAACTAGATGTTTGCACTAATTAGAGTTTAGCAATAACATATGATGATAGTTACACATAAGTTTTCCTTATATTGCCCCATGTGAGTTCTTAGACTAGAATATTACATTTGAATCTTTATCATTTCATGATGGCTTGATCCCCGTATTTATCATTTATCTTATTGAGCATTTATCATACATATCTTTATCTTGTTATTATTATTTCATGTGACATTAACCCTGTTGTTGAGTAGAAGCATTATCATTATTGGTTATAGACATTCCATATATAAGGACTATATTAGTATTAGCATTGAGTAGATTAATTTGTTTTCCCCGTGGATTCGACACTTTCGTATACTCTAAAATGCTACAATGGTATAGATTATTCTATCCGCTTGTAGAGTTCTATTCTATATTCTTTATCTTATTCTATATCCTGCCTAGTCACATTATTTTATGCCATATTATACTTTCTAGTTGCATAAGTGGATTGACGACTGCTTTTACTAGAAGTATAGGTTATCCTTTGACTAGTGAATAGTGGCTTTATGATTGTTATAATACCAAAGACCTTTGTTTGGGGACATTGCTTTTTATAGTGGCGCTGCCTAGTTTTAGTGGGAGGTTTTTCGGCACCGTTGCTTTTGCTATGCTAGTGTGCTATATTAGTGATGTCGTTAAGCAGTGTCAACAAGCAACTTTATGTTCAGTATTACATCGGCTACTCCCAAGTCCTTCATGTCAAAATTTTGTGACAATAAAGCCTTGACTTCCTCAATCACATTGAGGTTTGTCCCAAGGATTAGTATGTCATCCACATACAAACATAGGATTACTCCTTCTCCCCACCATAGCGGTAATACACACACACATCGGCCTCATTCGCAACAAAGCCAACAGACGTCATCGTTTTGCCAAACTTCTCGTGCCATTGTTTGGGTGCTTGTTTTAGGCCATACAAAGACTTCAATAATTTACACACCTTTCCTTCTTGACCCTTTACTTCAAACCCTTTAGGCTGCTCCATGTAAATTTCCTCTTCTAAATCTCCATTTAGAAAAGCTGTCTTAACATCCATTTGGTGGACGAGAAGATTTTGAGAGACAACTAGGGCGAGTAGTACACGAATGGTGGTCAATTGGGCAACTGGTGAATAAGTATCAAAGAAGTCCTCGCCTTCTTTTTTGGGTATAACCCTTAGCCACAAGCCTAGCCTTGTACTTTTCAATGGTATCGTCAGGCCTTAGCTTTTTCTTAAACACCCATTTGCATCCCATAGTTTTGCAACCATAGGGACGGTCTACAACTTCCCAAGTTCCATTAGTCATAATCGAGTCCATCTCACACCACACCGCTTCCTTCCAATAGTCAATGTCGGGAGAGGAATATGCTTCACCAATGGTATTTGGGGTGTCATCCACAAGGTATATAGTGAAGTCATCACCAAAGAATTTTGCAACCCTCTGTCTCTTACTCTTTCGAGTGACCTCAATATTATCCTCCTCAGGACTTTCCATAGTTGTTCGCTCAACAATCTCTGTTGGCACAGGAATATTGGGGGAAATCGTTGGTTCATGAGTAGATTTGCCCACCGTATCTCCTCTCATAGGAAATTCATTCTCAAAGAATGTGGCATCTCTCGGATTCCATAATTGCACCGACACGTACGTCAGGCACTCCATCTTGGATGACCAAAAATCTATATCCCACGTTGTTTAGTGCATAACCAATGAATACACAATCAATAGTCTTTGGTCCAAGTTTGCACTTTTTGGTTATTGGCACACTCATTTTAGCCAAACATCCCCACGTGCGCAAGTATGAGAGATTTAGTTTTCTCTTTTCCCATTCCTTGAATAGTGTTACTTCTTTGTTCTTTGTAGGAACTCTATTCAGGACATGACTCGCAGTCAATATAGCCTCACCCCACCATTCCTTGGAGAGCCCTGTTGGTGTTTCTTAGCGAAAGCAGCAAAGTCCGCAAGCGCACGGGAAATACTGTTATAGCACTTCACCCGGTGGTATGTAGGGTATCGTAAATTTCACAAGGACGGTTATGTAGAGGGCTTTCTAGACAGAGTCTACCCTAGGCAAGGTTTATGTTCTAAGAGTGGTGAGGTATCTTTATGGGCTCATGTTCTCAGGCAGGGATTTTCTAGGGCTGTTATCTCCGCACTTTGGGCACCGGCCAACGCACCAACTGGGCAGCTTCCGGAAATTAGCACTACAACACACCCTTCACGTGGGGGATTTCAAGGGACGGACAAGGCTATCACGACCCAGCCGCCTACCCCCACAACCGTGGAGTGCACCGCAAAAGATAGGTGAACATTAGCCCAAACACCACGTTTGCACTACCAGTCATAGTCCTTGATGTTGCCCAAGGTTCCCCGGTCATAAGGTTCCTTCACCAAGGACTAATGCTTTGAGATACGATCTATCAATCCCGCAAGTTGATAACAGCTAAGATAATGTACTTGAAAAGTAATAAGCCGAAAGATGATCACAAAACTTCTTACCCAAAATGTAAGCAGTTTATAGAGGTACAAGCGAAGCGGGTACCGACAAGTCCGGCACTCCGACCTCCTAGGAACCGTGATACACCGGGGGTGGACCGACAACTCTGGGTAGAAGGAACAAAGCTTCCTTCTAGCTCTTCCCTCTCTCTCTCTCTAGAGAATTAGAAGAAGAAGAAGAAGAAGAAGAAGAAGAAGAAGAAGAAGAAGAAGAAGAAGAAGAAGAAGAAGAAGAAGAAGAAGAAGACTAATCTACTCTCTTGCTCAAATGTGTTGGATTCTCCTTGTATGTGTTGTTGAGGAAGAGGTAGGTGGTCTCCTTTTATAGCTTGAGTGTTTGGGGGTCTTTGGAAAATTGCCTCCTCCCTCCATTATGGCAAAACCGACCAAGAAAGGTCGGTTTGGAGGTTCACCGCACCTGGCCAACGGTGCCAGCGATGTTCCTTGGAGTGATTGAACTGCCATGCGAAGACCTAGCCCCACCGGCCCGGAATGATGGTGCGGGCGCACCCTGGTCAGGCCCGATCAGGCCCAGTTTTGGCATGGCATCGTCTTTCGTCGTATTGGGCCTTGTCTTGGTGTTTGTAGCCTGAGATCCTGGCCCAACCGAGGTAAGTTGGTTTTGGGTTGCCATTTGTCACCTTTGGGCCATTTTCTATTTATTGTTTTTATTATTCTTTTTCTTTATATTTTGGCCCAAAGTGCACATGTCTTGTGTTGTACCTACAAACCCAAATATACACCAAAACTATGGAATTTGTTAGTTTATAAATCCTATTTCTAGGTTGTTTTGGTGTATGTTGACTGGTATTTTATCGTAGTTGGTTACCGTCAACAAGCCCTCGCAGTTGTCTAGCATGGCATTTACCAAGTCACACATTGTGCGGTTCTTTCTTTCGGCAACCTGAAATCTCATGTTTGGTTTTGATAATTGATGACACCTTATTATGCTAATCCTCTACTCTAAGTGTGCTTAAGAGATAGGATGGCATGGTTGTTGCGGAGCTACATGATCATGGACACGAACGTTGATGATGGACGTGATGGATCATCGAGCTCACGTGTCAGAAAGCGGAACTCAGAGATCAAGGCAAAGGTATAACTTGATAGGGTTTGCTTTAAGTGATCAAGACACTTGGGAGAAAGTGTGATCACATTTTAGGATAGATAGTCGACTATCAAGGGGAGAATTCAACGGCTAATCCAAATTTGAAGTGCCTCTAGGTTCATTGTGACTTGCATATGCATTTAGAATCTAGCGCACTAACTTCGCGCTGGGCTTTGATATTGGTTGTGAAATTGCTAACACACATGCACATGGAGATGTACACTTGGTGGTGTTGGCACTTTTACAAAGGTGACGGTGGTTTGCACAGGGTTGAGTCGGGTTTGGGTACCGCTCATCCTCCCGCCGAGCTCGGCTCTTTTGAGAAAATGAGATGCCTATTTTCTATTGCGTCAGATGCAATTTGTCGGAGAAATCTTGCTAACCCTCGTGCTCAAGTTGGTATATGTAACACCCCGAATTTTGGCCATTTTTAAAATTCGCTAAAATTTCAAACTTTTTGAAAACCTCAATTAAATTTATTACCTTGATAATATTTTATGACCTAAGTTTGATACTTTGAGATTTTAGAAGCACCGGAATAATCATTTGAAACCTAAAAGGAGTTATAGCAAAGAGGGAAAATGGAAATAGAAAAGGAGGAAAAGGGAAAAGAAAAGAGGAGAGGAGAAGAACTCGGGCCGCCTCATCCATTTCCCATGGCCCAGCCCAGCCGGGCTCTCTCCTTTCCCTCTCCTTATCTCTTTCCCTCCCCATCGCATGGGCGGCCCAACAAGGCCACCGTCGCCCTAGCCCATCTCCTCCTCTCTCATGCTCTATGATGGCGGGGCCCAAATGTCGGCTTCATCCTCCCCACGAAGCCAACGCACCCGCACATGATGCGGCCCGCCCTGGCCCCCGTGCCCCCATCGCACGCGGAGGGCACGCCACGTTGGACGAAGGCACGGGGGCTCCACCGACCGCGCCCGCGGCGAGAGCCGCTCACCCCCTTGCCTTAATGGCCACGAGGGGAGAGCGGCGACCTGCGCTACCGAGGATGCCGGCCACCCACGGCATGCACGGACAATGGCCCGGTGCGGCCGGGTAAACGGCGGCGACTAGGGCTACGAGGAGGAATCGCGGACCTCCTCGCCGAGCCCCGGCCGGTAGGCGAGGACAACTCACCCATCCCTCGGCCGGTCAACGAGCACGGGGCCGGGCGATGGTGAAATCCCAGCCACCGGTGACCTAGGGACATTGCCAGATTAAAAGGCGAGGACCGGAGCATAGTAGCCACACGGGCCTGCCTAGAGCCGCCCCATCGACCAACCGCTCCAGCCCCACTGTCGTCGACACAAATAGTAGGAGCGGCGACCATGCCGAGCTGGCTGCCGGCAGCCGTGACATGACGAGGTGAGGAACCCACACTACCGGACGACGAGGAAGTGACCGACGGCATGGAAGCACTGCGAGGCCACGCACACACCGGTCTCTTGCCGGAAAATATCGGCGTCGCGTGCGAGGAAAACATCTCGCCGGGAGCTCACCGCGGCCACGGCTATAAATAGCCCGCCGGTGCTCGTTGCGACCCCACCAAGCATCGTGGAGATCGGGTGAGGGCCGAACGCCTTGTGCTCATGCCGACTCCTTCCTCCCCTTCCTTCTCGCTCTGGCGGGATTTCCCCAAATTGGGATCTCACCGCCGCCGAGCAAGGTTCGAGTGCCGCCATTGAAATTGGGTCACCGCCGGTCGAATTATTGGTTCGGTATGTTCTCCTAGTCCCTCCTCTTTCATTTCCCCTCACGATTTTGCTCTATTATGGTACATAGCCCTGCCAGCCGCCACCGCCGCCGGAGTCGCCCCGCCGCCGCCGCCGTGGGGCTACCCCTCCACCGCCACCCCAAAGCACACCGTTGAGGTCGGGGCAAAGGTGGGAGTCTGTTACGCCCTCCGCGACAAGCTTTAGACGAGGTCCGAGCCTCACCTCCGCAGAATCCGGTGAAGCGCCGCCGCACAGGAGCAACGGACGGAGGCCGTCCACGTTGTCGTTTTTCCACCGTGACGCCGTCAGGAGGCAGCCAATGAGGCACGGACACGTGGTCTCCCCGTCCATTGCCATCCCCGTCTGTTAAAGCCATGTGGGCCGGATTGGGACCCACCGGTCAGCCACGTGGGCGACAATACAGTGCGTTAAGAACTGGGTGGAAAATGCTATGTACACACGACTCTTGTACATGGAATGTTATAAATATATTTTCCGGACTTTAGAAAAATTCTAGAAAAATATGTAAATAAACTAGATCCTGTGGAGATAATTGTCATATAGTTTATGCTATTATTTTATCAATAAAATATTGATATAAAAATCCCACGAGGTTTATTATCGGAAATTAAACTTTGAAAAATCGTAACTTCCGAACCGTAACTCCGATTTGGGTCAAACCACTTTTATTATTCTTATAAAATCGAGCTTTATCCGTTTCTCATGTTTTCACCTATCATCACATGGTTCTTTTCATCGCTATTCATTTGCCCTAATAATTAATTGTTAAATACGCGAACATTGGGAGTAGCCGACGAGGACCTTTATCGGAGGAGAACGACTCGATTTCCTTCGCAGCCCGACTACATCGACAACCAAGGCAAGTCCTTACCCCCCCTTAACCTGACCTAGTTAATTAACCTTAATCATCCAAGATTAATGACCATGCCATGTTGTCTAAGTGAACCTCTTACATATGATGATAACCTCAATTTAGAAGCTATGTGCTTGAAATATTAATGAGCTATGTACTATTCATAAGCTGGGTGCTAAGGACATCGATGAGCTGTGTGCTTAAGATAATGATGATGCTATGTGCATGAGGTTATTGCTGAGGTTACGTTAATGTTTACTTATGAGTTAAGATAATGCCTATAATGAGGATAATAAAATGAACCTAACCCAACAAAAGAGGTGGGTGGTGTTAGCCTACATGGAGGTGGGCTAATACGATTCAGGAATGATTCCTGCGGTGAGATACCTGCCTCCCTAAGGACCGGTTCATAGACCTTCTACCTAGTGCGATTATACGTACAGCCACACGTCGGGATGGGGCGGCTTGATTCCACACCCCGTTAGGTTACGGTATAATTTTGAACCAAGGTGGCCGGCGTAGGTAAACGATCTATCAGGAGCAGACGTGGGGGAGAGCGACCCCATGGTCCGGTTGGCGTGGCTGCAGTCAGTCACATTAAAAATGCTGAGCGCGGTGGCGCGGGTTAGTGCACGGGTTATATTTATGATTACATGGTGTGCATTGAAGCCACGTGGGCGTGGTGTGTATTGAAGCCACGTCGGGCGTAGTGTGTATTTAAGCTACGTCGGGGATGATGCATCATCCCGTCCAACCCCTGAGAAGTCGTGGTAGGGTTATATCGAAACCTAGGGTAGCACCCAAGCGGGTACGGGATCTCGTTGGACCTTTTCTAACCACTGATCATGGGAGGAGCTGGTCCATCGTGTGGGGAAATTGTACAACCTCTGTAGAGTTATCCAAATCTATTCGAATAGCCACGTTCTTGGAATGGGCAAATGCTAGGCCAGAACATCTATGATTAGATTTACACTAATGATTACTAACCGTTTGTGACTTATTGATGATGAAGATCTCTTAATCTAACCGGGAACTAGTGAGAGTAGTTTTAGAGTCTCTGCTATGGCCTAAACCCGTAATAATCACCAACCCCCAGGTTTGGACTTGCTGAGTACTTTTGTACTCACCCGTTGTTGATTTACAGACTTAGGCTTAGACAAGGACCTTGACTACGATGACCACGATCATGCTCCTCAGGAGGACTAGACATTGGCGTTTATGGAGTTGTTAGGACTTGGATGTTGTCACTAGGGTTTCAACTACGCTCAAGTATGCTTGTGGGTGTGCCATGTCAGGACCACTGGACGCTGTAGCTGACTCTGATAAATAAATCGCCATAGCGCGGTCTCCGTTTGTCTTTGTTGTGTAACATATCAGACTATGACCCTTGGGTCGTCTATGTAAGACCTATATTTATCCTATCAATAAAGCATCGGCACCTTTTATACATAAATCTGTGTCCACTCTTGTCTTATTGAACGTATTAGCGCTAAATCCTGGCACTAATATGTAAGGTTAAGGACCCATTAAAGTGGGGGCCTGACAGTATACTCGTTGGGAAGCAAGTTGAAGAGAAGGCGACAATGAGCGGCGAACCGCAGAAAAACGGTGACCGGACGTTGGGCCGGACATTTGGGACCCCGACCGGAGCATTCGATCGGCGAGGGTCCGGTTGATTCGAGAAGGTCTAGAATCGGGTTC
Organism: Hyparrhenia diplandra; assembly: GCA_015847255.1. Taxonomy (NCBI): domain Eukaryota; kingdom Viridiplantae; phylum Streptophyta; class Magnoliopsida; order Poales; family Poaceae; genus Hyparrhenia; species Hyparrhenia diplandra. The sequence goes on from JADLZK010003597.1 coordinate 70,096, forward strand.
TCGACCAATCGGAGCGTCCGGTCACCACGACGGACGGACGGTTGGAGCTTGTCACCGGTGGGCTCGGCCGTTTGTCCGATCGACCAGACTGACTGGGCGCTGGCGTCGTCGGTCACTCTTGACCGGAGCGTCCGGTCACCTCGCAGAAGCGTGGTTTCGACCCCAACGGCTCTCTTTTGGAATGGAGGCTATATATATGTGTGTGGCCGGTTACTTGAGCTCTCTCTTGCACATTTGATCATTCTAACTCTCTTGTGAGCTAAGAAAACTCCCCTCCACTCATCTCTCTTGCCTAACTTTGATCCTTGGTGAGATTGAGTGAGATTCAAGTGCATTTGCTTCTTGATTGCATCTAGAGGCACTTGATCTTCGGAGGAGCTGCGGGATTCTTGTTTCTCTTGGGAATTTGCTTGGTTCCCAGCGGCTTGGAGTTCATGGTGGTGTTGAGCTCGATTGGTGATTGTTCGAGGCCACACCGGTGGACTTGTGAGGGGTTGATCCTTACCTCGCGGGAGATTTGCGAAAGGAGTCACTAGTGGATTGCTCGTGGCTTGTGGATCCCCTCTTGTGAGTGATTTATTGAGCTCCCTCCAGGGATTTTGGCACCGGCCATTAAGCTTGCAAATCATCAAGTGGGTGTATCGCCACAACGAGGAATAGCGTGTCGGCAAACACGTGAACCTCGGTAAAAATCATCGTGTCATTTGTGCTTGAGCTCGTTGGAGATTTCTATTGACATTGGTGATTGGCATCATCCTCTACTCTACACCCGTGGTATATCGATCATCTCTACTCTTGCATTTACATTGCTTATCTTGTTTTAGCTTGAGTAGTTGTAGTAGTTCTTGCTAGTTGTCTTGTTCTAGTTGAGTAGTGTTTCCACCTAGGATTGACCTGCAGCTCTAGATTGTGTGACTAGAGATCATAGCATTCTCCTAGTATTGATTGTGTAGGTGGCTTGCATAGATAGATTTGTAGCATCGCATTATTTGCTTTGCCTCATAATTATCTAACCTCTTGTCTTAAGTGTTGTTGTAGAAATTTTTATAGGCTATTCACCCCCTCTAGCCATTAGGACCTTTCACAGCCCCCGCTTGGGGAGTGAGGCGGTGTCCTCTCATGAATAATTCTCGTGTTCCTCTTAGAATGAGTCAAACTCATGGGAGAAATATTCTCCTCCACGATCGGATTGCAAACCGTTTGATTTTTTTTCTTTCAAGTTGATTCTCCACTTCAGCTTTATAGACTTTAAAATAATGCAATGCTTCATCCTTTGTTTTTAACAAGTATATGCGGCAATATCTAGTGCTATCGTCAATTTAAAGTCATGAAATATTTCTTTCCGCCTATAGTTAGCACACCATTCATCTCGCACAAATCGAGTGAATGAGATCTAGAGGTGCCAAATTCCTCGGCTCTTTCACAGTCTTGTGAGGTTGTTTCGCTTGAGCGCACGCATGGCACTTCTCTCCTTTGATCAAATTGAATTTAGAGATTAAGCTCAAATTAGCTAAGCACGTCATACAACCAAAATTAATGTGACATAACCACGAATGCCATACATTAGGTTCATCGCCATGTCTCACATGGTTCACAATTTTAGAACTAGAATCCATCAAAGAAAAGCGAAACAAGCCTCCGCTTTCATAGCCTTTTCCAACAAAAGTTCCATACTTGGATACAACACATTTATTGGACTCAAAGACAAGTTTGTAGCCATCCCTACATAGTAGAGAGTTGCTGACGAGATTTTTCTTGATAGCGGGGACATGCTGCACGTTCTTCAGCTGCATGATCTTTCCCGAAGTAAACTTTAGATTGACCGTACCAACACCACGTACACTTGCATATGTCCCGTTCCCCATCAATAGGGAGGAACCTCGACCGCCATCCCCGATCCTTCAACCTCACTAATCACCATGTTTGCAGACTTCTTTGCCTTATCTGCACGGTCAGGGCAATCTTTCGCAAAGTGCCCTCTCCACCGCAGGCATAGCAAAGACCCTTTTCCTTGTTGCCTTTCTTCTTGAAGTTTACGGCCTTTGACTTGACAGCATTCTTGTTATTCTGTTGGTTCTGAGGATTCTTCTTCCTCTGATGATTCTGAGGGGTTCTCTTCTGCACCATATTGGCGCTAGAGCCTCCCTCCTCATAAACCTTCTTGCCACGGCTCTCTTTAGCCCTTACATTCTCTTCCACAGTGAGGATGGAAATCAGGTCGTTCACACTGAATGCCTACCTCCTGTGCCTTAGAGTAGTGGCAAAATCTAACCAAGTGGGTGGTAGCTTAGCGATGATACCGCCGGCCACAAACTTGTCAGGAAGCACACACTCCATGTTCTTGAGTTCCTTTACCAGCATCTGTATCTCATGAGCCTGTTGGACCACAGAACGGTCATTGACCATTTTAAAGTCATAGTACTGCTCCATGATGTACAACTCTCTGCCAGCATCGGGAACCCTGAACTTGGCCTCAAGTGTCTCCCACATGTCCTTGCCCGTGGGCAGATCCATATACACTTGCATCATAGTCTCAGGTATAATGCTAATGAGAGCACCTCAAAATAGGTTATCTGCCTCACTGAAAATCCTTTCTTCCTTCGCAGAAAGAGGAGGATCAGTGCACTTTCCCCCAATCACATGCTCACATTTTATTGCGGTAAACCACAACTTGGATCGGACACGCCCAGATCTTATAGTTGAACCGTCATCATTCGAGAGGGAGGTGGTTTCAATGACGCGACAAAGCTAGCACTCGTAATAAACCTATCAAGATTTTTTGGATTGTTGAATATTTAGGCATATTACAAGATGCATTAACCCATAAAAACGATATGATGTATGCTAACAAGAACAACATAGGCACATATATTCTCCACTTACTACTGCAACTAGTAACGTGTGCTAAGCCTACTTTAACTTGATAAGCAAAAGCATAAACATGATGTGTTTCGGGTTATACCCTTGGGTGAGTCCCGGTGCCCACGGCGAGAGCGTCACCGGATGCGGATGTAGCGGTCGGCGGTACTCCTAGTCGTCGAGCCATCGGTCCGCGGGGAAGGCGATCCACGCCGAGAGCGCTCCCAAAAACTTGATTGCCCGCCTACCCGAGCGGTGTACGCTTTGACGGACGATTCCCGAGGCCTTTCATTTGGATACTACCTCCTTTGCACGCGGGGAGCTCTGGTTGGAGATCGAGAGACTTCAACTCAAGCTCAAGAACGAGTGGAGATGGAGGAAGGAGGGAGCAGCTCAAACTCAAGAACAAAGTGGAGATGGAGGAAGGAGTGCGGGAGGCGGCAGGTTGTCCGATAGGATGACGGCCCGGACGAGGCCGATCCTTTTATCTGAGTTGTCCCCTCTTTCCCGTTGGCACTTGTCAGGGAGGATGAACTGGACAAGGTGGTTGGGGAGTTGGCTGTTGTTAGCTGGGCGGCTAGGGTTTGGAACACCCAGGACTGGCGGCTAGGGTTTCAACCGTTGGGCCTTATGGGCCGAAAGTGGCAAAACATAGCCTAACCAGGCTGCACGCACGCAGCCAGCCAGCCAGCCACGGCCTGGCAAAAGCGTCGCGCGCGGCGTGTGGATCCCCCTCGTCTCCCTATCAACTTGTTTTAGAGAGCATCTCATAACCCACTATTTAAGTTGATTACCTCATTAGTGGAATCTCCATGTGGTACTAAACATTTTCCACATACCATATTAATTGTGGGCCTTTGAAGTTCTATTGATTAATTAGGACTAATTATGGGCCTAGCCCAATTAATCCAACAGTTCTCCACTCCTGCCTAGTTAGCTGCTCTTTATTAATGTACTAGTTCATCTCTTTCCTTCTCTATTTAATTTACCCAAAAAATACTTACAGTTCCTAGAGTGATAACATCGGTTTCATTCCCTCAGTTTGATCATAGACTTCTTGCTAAAATTTTCATCTTGTGCGAAACCTTTTCTGATTTTTTTTCCTAAAAATGCTAATGAAACCAGTTTCATTTGCTCTCTTTGATTAAATACTTCTCCTGATGTAACTTAAAATTTTTGAACATAATACATAAGGGAAATAATCCTATTTAATAGCCAATGGGAAATCTTTATTCATAATGAATTTTAACTGATTTTTGGAAGTCAAAGCGTGCTCTTAAATTTCAAACAAATTTAACCACTCATGCAACTTTGAATAAATGTAATTAAATCCATACATCGTCTTCCCGAGTGCTATTTCTTCAAATGGATTCAGCATCCTCTATTTTATAATCAATCACTAGTATCACGCCCGTGCGTTGCTACGGGATAACTAAATTTTATATAAAAACGCATGGATCACATGATAAGATAAAAATACTATGAAATTAAACAATGATATTAAAGTGTCATTTAATCCAAACAAGTTTTATAAAAGTAACACAATTAATCACGGATATCGTAAACTCGTAAACTCTATTTTATGGGCTTTTTAAGTAATTCGCAAAAAAATAATATTTTGTATTGGTCGGAATATATCTTCGATATCCATTTATTTAGTGTGCCAATAAATCCACGAGTAAGTTAAGTGCCCGTGCGTTACTACGAGGAGACTACTCACTGGAGTGTGCATACATTATTTGCTAAAAAATATCGATACGACCTTACAGTGTTTTACATCATCATAGATGTACAAGGCATATATTCATTTAATAAAGATATAACATAGATGACATATTCCCTCTTCAAAAGTAATTGTTATAATCTGATGGAGCAAATCAATTTATTTAAAATTATGAGATGAGATGGCACTACCATTCTATTAATTCAGATCACAATAAAGCATTCACAATCTAATTACTTGATACAAATTAAAGATAATTCAACAATATCAATTGATTCGATTCAATATGCACAAAAAGGAGAAGTTTCGCATGAAACGACACCAACAGGGACGAGGGTCCTGCGTCAGGGTGATGAGCTGTGGCCTGTGGGTTGAGTGATTCGGAGGGGAGCGAATGATGAATCACCCAGCCGGCGATGGAGGCTGCGTTTGTGGTGCTCACTTCCTAGACGCTCGGGGTCAGGCCATTGTTTAAATGGTTGTCTGTCGCTGGCAGCTTTGCTATGTGTCAGACCACTGCTTGGATGAACGCGTACTCTGGCCGGTCATCTGAAATGAAAGCTCCATCTCATCCTCTAGTTCGAAATTCAGAGACATAATTGTTTTGTTCAGGAAAAGGGAGAAAACTCTTGTGAATCTCTACTGAGATGAATACAATAAATGCCAGTTTTTGTCTACAATTTCATACCTTTGATTTCCTCAATTCGAAGGGTAATGAGGAATTGGAGGGTAAGCTATCATCAGCCCAGAGCTTGGTCAACGTCGGGATTCAGGAAAGCACCTATAACAAAAGAAAACATGAGGGAAGCTGCACAGGCATCACATAGTTTTCTTGAAGGAGCATGAATCACTCTCATAGTATCAAATTTGATATTTTAAAATCAAGATTTTCATATACCTTTGCAAACATATAAGTTAAACAGATGAGAATATTGGCAATGAATTTAGAGTAGAAAAACAATTCAGGACAAGTAGCATTATAGTTCCAGAAAGCAATGTTTTCTTTTCCCACTGTTGCCTTTCATCAGCTTCGCTTGGTTTTCTTTTCCCAAATCACTCAAGTACATCAAGACGAAAGAGCAAGGATTAGGGAACTTACAACCATACCACTACATCGCCACATGCTATTTAAATTGTTGCTCCAAACTAAACTACAACATAGTGCCCATAAAAAAAAAAAAACAAGGAACATAGTGCTCCATATGTGAGTTATTAGTAGTTGATTCTGGTTGCCCTTTTTCTCTTTTTCATAAGCTGGGCAACCATCACGTAAGGTCAGTCAATTTTACAGGAACCGATGGTTCCTCCCGTTGATCTAATTTTAGCCGGTTCCTTCCATAACTTCTCGTCATTAGGGGTAGTTTAGTACTTTTAATCTATAGCTTTTTTAGTAAACCAGCTTCTCACGTCCAAATCCCGAACCGTGCGTTCTGCATGAGCCGCAGGCGCCCGCCGGCGGCGGACCAGACGGGGCAGTGCCGGCTCAGCAGGACGCCCATGGCCGCGACCGCTCGCCGCGATGCCCCGGCGAGGACGTCGGAGGGGCTGGCACGCGCGAAGCTTCGGAATGCGGTCCTCGCCGGCTCGCAGTACGCTGACGCCCACCCGCGCGCGTGCATCCTAAACCCCGTGGTCACGCCGCCGCCGCAGGAACCGTACATCCAGCCAATGTCTTTGCCCCACCTAGTCCGCTCCAACGCGGCCCGGTAGGAATGCGGCCTCCGCCTTCTTCCTGCAGTGCCAGCGGTTAGAAGGAATCGCAAGCAAATTGCTTCGAGCATTGAGGACGAGTGAGAATTGCTAGCTTCCATCGACGTGCCTGCTTTGGTGAGCTTGTCGGTGTCCTCCGAGTCGAGCAGAGGCACGGTGGACATGGTCCTCCTCAACGCTTGCTTCTTCGTCTTCCGGAACCACCACCACCTGCTCCGGTGCACCGGCGCGTCCTCGTCGTCGTCTTCAGAGGACCCGGGATCGAACCCGCACAACGCCTCCGTGTTGAAGCAGCAGCCGGAGCCGACGTACACCGGGCCCTGGAGGCCATCGAGTGCTAGTTACACCACCAGTTGCGGACAGTGTTGCAGTGTGTTTTGATCACTTCTGTCAAAGAAAACAGAGTCGCGAGTTGCATGCCGCCGCTCGCCATCGTCGTCCTCGACGCCGATCCTCAACGGGAACTGGACGAAGCACGTCCTGTTCCCGGCATCAGGGTCCATGAGGAAGCACATTGCCTCCCTCAGGACGCCGCTGTTGGCGAGGCAGTGGTCGTGGTCCAGGTTGAGCACGTACGATACGAGCCGTTCGTCAGCAGAGCCGACACCCGGAGCTGGCGAACAAACAACTCAGAAACACCTCCATGGCGCGGCGTTCCTTGACGAACGACGGCGCGGCCCTGTCCTGAGGTAGTCGACGCCGCGAGCGAAGTAGAGCTCGGGCGCCCTCGGCTCCACGGCATGACGCCGGCAGAACGGCACCCACCGCCACGCGAACCCTCGAACAGCAGGATGTCCGCGTTGTCGTCGGACACGTAGCAGGCCAGCCTCCGCGCCGGGTAGTCCGCCGCCAGCACCGACAGGACCGTGTTCGCCGTCGCCAGCAGAGGCTCCGACGTCCCCCGCGCTCACGCCGGCCGCCGTCACGAGCACGTCCACGCTGCCTAGTCGCCGCGACGGCTCGCCGTCCCTGTCGTCTTCGTCGTCGTACCTTGATGCCAACTTGTCGAGGGTGCGTCTCACGGTTGGTCGGGGACAACTTCGGGAGCTGCGCGACGAGCCACGCGACTACGATCTGGGGAAGTGCGGCGGCGGCGGCGTGGGGCAGCGGCGTTTTTCGATAGGAGCGCAGGAGCCGGGCTAGCCGAACCGGATGAACAAAGTTTTTTTTACTTGACTAAACTGATTTAGAAGCATTTTGATTCACAGAAAGTTTTTTGGTTTTAGGAGAAGCTGCTCTTAACAGACTAAAAAGACCATTATACCCTTTAATATTAATTATAATTCAGTTCCAATCTCACATAATTAAATGGTTCCTGCATGCCACTTGATTCCTCCCATCTGGTTCCTCTAACTCTTTAACCATTATATCAGACGAAATGGAGGGCTCATATTAATCCCAAGCGTGGTAAAAACTCTCATATCTCCATGATATATGCTTTTGCAGAATCGATACTTAAATCAGTCTCCGGAATTCAAGGGGAAGGGCGCCTGCTCCTCATACTGAAAAAGATGTATGAACCTGCAACCTAGTTTAGGCACTCGTGCGGGTTCCTAATTTGACGGGAAGAATTGACTATTGAGTCTTGATGTAGAGTGGAAGACAGGAACACACCTGAGCATTATGGAGCTGGTGCAAACATGATGAGGTCCCGCCGACTTCCTTGGGGATGTACATCTGGCCTGCTAGTTGCATGATGCCTGGGGATGAGACACGCTGAGCAGGTGCGACGTTCAAGAATGGGCTGGTGCTAGGCGACTTTAGTGGAGGACGAGAATCAGTGCCAGACCTTGACAAATCAGTAGCATATTAGCATGGTTCACTATCTGAAGAAAAAACAGCAAAAAACATCTATCAGATTGTGGAGGTACTGCCATTAGATGTATATTAAATGAATCCTCCATTCTACTATCAATACAGAAATGAAATTGAAAAGAGACATATTCAGAGGTAAAAAAAAAATGTAGGTTGGAGACTCAATGCTACACAGTTCTCAGACAAAGATAACTTTGCTCATCTTTCTATCAAGCTGTTAACATCACACCTGAATCGGGGAAGTAGATCCCCAAACCTATGCTCGACCTCGTCCCCAGTTTTGTCCTCGTCCCCTGTTGCGGAGGAAGGACGCAACCCTAGCGGCTCGTCCAGGACCGTGAAGGAGACACAGGCGGGGAGGGGGACTCGGCTTCCGCACGAGGTTAGTGATCATCCGGATGCTGATCTAAGTGCTAGACTTGTGCATATTTGGTCGGCAAGAAGTGCGAACTTGGGGGCTTGCGCGGTGATTGTTGTTCAGGAGTCTGAGGATTCCAATTCATCTCGTTTTGATTCCGCCCCCTCCGTAGGGCAAATCGTGTTTGGTCTACCATTGGTGGTGATATCTGAGGGTCTTTTTGCGGGTAGTACGGGCTCCTCGCTGACCTGGTCACAACATGGATCACGCAAAGCAAAATCAAGCTAGGAACAACTACGGCTATGGAGGGAATAGGGATTGGCATCAAGGGAACCGGGGGGAGGCTTTCAGCGAGGCGAGGGGCGAGATGGGGGTAGGTTTGGAGGAATTGGTGGTCGCTTTGGAGGGGATGGTGGTCCTTTCGGAGGGGATGGGGGCGATTTGGGTGGGGATGGAGGTGATTTGGGAATAATGGTGGTCACTTTTGGAGGTAATGGGGGCAGATCTGGAGGAGGTGGTGGCAGATTTGGAGGGGATGGAGGGGCAATTTGGAGGAAACAATGGTCGCTTTGGTGGAGAAGGTGGACAATGGGGAGAAGGGAGTCGTGGGTATGGAGGACAATATGAAAATACTTTTGAGCGAGACAAAATGATGGTCGGCGAGGGAGGAACTGGTCAAATTCAGGGGAGGAGACTTCGGCAAGAGTAGAAACATTTGTGAACAACACCAATAGAGTTTCACATGAAGAGAAGGAAAATCTGTTGAGGTGCCTAAAGAACGAGGTTCAGCAAGTCGCCCAAGATGTGGCAAGGTGGGACATCTTTGCTAATGCATGTCCCTAAACCAAGTGGTATGCTCTAGGTGTGATAAGGAGGGACATGTGGCAAGGGTATGCGAGAAAAAGCCATGGGACTTCTTTGCTCCCTTTTGTGGCTGTCGAAACTTATGGCCGGGGTTTTTCACTTCATTGAAAGTGATAAAACTGATGAGGGGATAAAGGATATGTCTAATACTGACTTTGGTTACTATTATATCCGCCAAGCAATTTGCTAGACAAATTGAGAATGAGTTTGCTCTCAAGTGGGAAAAACTCTACCGGAGATGGTATGCTAAGAAGATATCGAAGGCAAATATCAAATGAAATTCCCTAACTCCCATACCTTAGATGATTTGTCTCACTTCCACGAAAAGAGGATGAGATCCATGCGATGTGGCTTTAAGACTTGAGAAATGGAATCCACGCCCTTTGGATCAAAAGCGGCTCTAGATGTAGCATGGTTCGGGATCACTTACATCCCATATGACAAGAGATCTTTTGCCAACGTCCCGTATGATTGCATCCATGGTGGGAGTTCCCACGGAAGTGGATAAGAACAACTTACATAAAAATGATTATGTAAGGGTAAAGATTGGATGTAGAGATGTAACTAAGGTCCCTACTGTGGATGGAGTGCTTGACTTCCATCCGTATGACTTCTTCTTCGAGGAGAAAGTACCTCAAGATGGATATCTTGATCCAAGCGGGCACAAAGTGGATCGGGAATGAGAGATCATCGGAAGGATGAAATACCCTCACCCAAGAAACAAAAAAGATGGACAACAAGAAAATAGTGGATAAATCTACGGTCTTGGGTACAAGCAAGATGAGCGGCGGTGAGTACGAGGAAAGCAAAATTACGCAAATTATCACGGTGTCTTGATAAGAAAGATCGGATTAACGACCAAGGAGACGGTGAAGAGGGAAACTTGATTTTAGGGGATTTGATACAACCTGGTGCGACCATACGTGTTTTGGTTCATTTGAAACCATCAAGCTGCGAAAAGTGAGCTACATAATAGTTAATGAGGACCCCGGGGCTGTCATAAATCAGTATGGCTCCAATGTAGAAAAATCAAGTTTGACTCGTTGAAAGAAATTGAGGCCAAAGATGCTTTACATGATAATCACGAGGTTTTTCAACATTGATGACATTCTCTTCAAAAACTGGATCTAGCAAAGTCTTACCTACCATTGTGGAAGGTATAGAAAGTGAAAATACGCACAAGGAAGGGCCATGTCTCTCGGCCTGTCCAAGGGAGTCGAGGGGAGCTCGAGTTGGAGTTATCAAGTCAAGAGGATGAAAATATGCAAAGACTAGAGTCACTAAAAAGCGTGAGAGATGTGGACCAGCTTCAAATGGGCTCTCCGATATGAATATGGAAGATATGATCGGTGAAGTGCAAACTGAAATTAAAGATATGGAGGTCCCTTTGTGTTGATGGCGGATGAACATCAAAGGAGGGACTGCGGTGTGGTTGATTTAGAGGAAGTGATGAAGGAGGGCTTTGACAAGGAACAAGAAAGTTGGATGGAGGAGGAGATGCGGAAAGAAGTAAGACAAAGCAAGAGAATCGGGGGAGAGTGGTACTTCCCGAACAAGGTTGGAGAACAAGGATAGAACAAAGGGTGGACATCTTAGATGATGAAGGTATTACTTCTCAGAACTCCTTTGCGAGTTCTCTCTAATAATCATCTTATTTCTTTAGCTAATCAAATGGGAGTTAATTCTAATTCCTTATCATTATAAAAAATTGATATTCTTAAAGATCTAGAGAAGGCTAGAATGAAACTAAATGAGCAACCTGTTGTTGCTGAACACTCTGTAGATATGGAAGATGTAGATATTCCCTTACAGAGCAAAATTGCCTTGAATGGTGCTGATTGACACCTCTTATGATACATATTTATTAATCAATTAAACATGAAATAAAGGGTATAAAATGAATATTCACATAGACAAGGGGCTTTACTAACATATTTCCACGAGTTTTGATGATTTATATATTTTCGAGGGACTTAACGAGAGAAAAGCGGGTAAAAGCCCAAGAGTTTTGCACCCCATACGATGAGGAGACTTACCCTTGGCGTAATCAACCCAAAACCCGAACTAAAACATTCTAGAAGACACGAAGACACAGCACTAGGAAGGTGGGGCCCACAGCATAGACTCTGGCGGCCGCCGGGGTCATTCTGGCGCCGCCAGTGGGTCCCACCGGTCGGCCTCACCTTTTATGTCGGTTTCCAACCGCCATTGAGGAGAGACTACACCGTTGTCAAAGGTCGGTTTGATCAGGCTGTGGTTCATCGCACGGGGCTATATAAGGAGACCCACGACCCACGGCCGGGGCATGAATTCATTATTCATCGGACTCGGCTCTAATCAACGGCTGACCTAAACCCTAGTTTCCAAGTAGAAGAAGAGCTCTAGAACGAGTTGAGAGAGATAGTTAGCAAGTTAAGAGATTAGAATTTGTAGTTCCCAAAGGAGAGCAACTAGATCTAGTCTCGTTGAGACAAGAGTGGGTGGAAGGAGAAGTTAAGGGAAGCGCCGGACTGTCGGTGACTCCTCTACGCTTGTACCTCGGGATTAAGGTCTATTGGAACGATCCTGAGACTTCTACGGTGGATCAACTTCATATTTGAGTAAGTCATCTTGTTTATATTTTCTTAAGGTTTGCGACTCTTTTATTAGAGTACTTCAACTCTTGTCGCTCTTGAGTTGGAGTTGCTACCCCTAGTGCAAGCATGGTGTTGATGCACCCTACCTTACAGGGTGTGGTAACTAACGAGGGTGACTTATAGCCTCGTTAATTCTTTGTATTCCATCTCCCGTAAGGATAGACCTAGCAGGACCCTTTTGCTAGAGGATTGCACTCTTTGCCTAGTGTCTTTTCTCTTGAATAATGTCCCCATAAGAAATATCTTCAAAGCTTACAAGGATATAAACTAGACAACCATAGAAATCTTCTCAACCTTTATCAATCTCCCGTCCTTGTTATCTTCTCGAGGATTTAGTTATTAGCCTCCCGTATTCTCACACCATTCTCCTTGTGGATTCGATATTAAAACCTCTCGGGTGAAGTGCTCAGGTATCCGTTTCGCTTGTGGATTATACAAATCATAAATATTTACGTGGGTTAACTTTTACTAACAAGCATTTGGCGTCGTTCATAGGGAGAAGCGATTCTTTGAAGAACACGTTGAGCATAACTAAATCTTGTATCATTATCTTAGTATAGAATTTCTTTTTATCCTTTCTTTTATATTTCATCTTTTTCTTACTATCTAAATAGATACTACCCCCTCTACAAATACTTGGCACCCACGGAGCAAACCTATAGGCCTGTTTCATCTTCTAAACCCATCCGTACCGGGACCTATGAGTTGCATCCTAGGTTAATAGAGCTGGTCCAAAATCATACTTTCTCGGGAGAAATAAGCGAAAACCCTTTTCTTCATCTCCAAACCTTTGAGGAAACATGCGACTGCCTCCATATTGAAGGTATATCAAATGACACCATCATTGCGGAAGCTATTTCCATTCTCTTTGAAAGGAAAGCTGCTGATGGTACGACGAAAACAAAGAGAAGAAGGGAGGGCATTTGGGGACCCCTATTGTCCGACTTTTTGTGTAGATTTTTACCCCATGTCCAAAGTAGTCAACTTTAGGCTTTCGATCCTATCCTCTAAACAGGAGGATAATGAATCTTTGAGCGCCTGCGGGAGCGTTTTGAAGATCTTTCCAAATCGGACCTAATCTAGCCATGCTAGACCATGTTTTGCTTCTTCAACACTTTTATGTTAGTGCGAATAGAAAATCTAGAAAACACTTTTTGAATACCTCTGCACAAGGATCCTTCATTCATCTCACAACCACCGAAGCCATGGCCGTTTTAAATAAAATTATGGAAAATAAAATCGATGATCCAACTGTAGGGAACAGCTTAGAAGAAGACGAAGGAGGATTAGCTGAAACTGATTTCATCCCAAATTCCTTACAACCACCAGCTAACCCAAAACCATCAGAACCGGAGGACACTCTGATCTCTGATTTTCTGCTCGATATCGAGGATGATCTTTTTTTAGATTATGGAAATACCTCGAAATATCGTATTATTGAGGGAAAGAAACCTCGGAAGGCTAAGACATCACATATAGATCTTATAGACCCTTCTGACCAATCTCATTTACAAGGGACCACAAAAGAGCTTGTCTCAATCATAAGTAGCGAATGGTTAGAAGAATTAGAACTTTCTTCTGATGTAATCTGCTTGGATTCACCTTCTATACCTATTCGTTGCCAAATTCATAAGGACTCTTTTGATGCCCTCTATAATCCAGTTGTGGGAATAAATATCATGGCATTATCCTTTGCTCATGAGCTTCTCAAAAACATGCCATTGAGCCCCACAACAAAATTGCTACAAAGCCCTTCAGGACAAATTGTCTAAGGTTCAGGAATTCTTTATGTCTTACCAATCCAGGTTAAGGACACCATGGTACATCTTAGTTTTCATATCTTTGATATCATGGAGTTTGACCTTTGATAGGACAACCTATTGAAAGGCTTATCATGAAGGACAAACCAGGAGAACTAGATATTCGGTTAGGTAAAGGGGTTTAGACTCTCATTACCTATCAACCAAGCTATCCATGCTAAAATCGAACCTTGTCGAACCAGATCCTATGGAGGAAGTTAAGGGAGGCTTCTATAGAACATTTTGTGGAATCTAGCTATGAGGGACGATTCGGAGTTCTTCGTTGAGAGGAGGATGACAATCCTACCACTTCAGAACCTCTAGATGAATTCAAAAACCCACCTAGACCTCTATTGAGCTTAAAGAAACCTCTACCACCGGGCCTCACATACGCCTTCCTCAATAAAGATCCGAGTCTCCTGTGATCATAAGTGATAAACTCACTCCAGAAGAGACTCTAAAGGCTGATAAGCTTCGTCCTAGAACATCATCTTTCGACCTTTGGCTATTCACTTTCGAAGACCTCAAAGAATCGGTCCTGCCTTTGCACTTATCGTATTCCAATGAGATCCGGATATTCCACCCTCTAGAGAACCTCGGCGTCTCAAATAACAATGCGATGAGAGGGGTAGTTAAGAAAGAAGTGCTTAAGCTATTACACGCAGGGATTATATATCCTGTGCCTCATGGCAGTGGGTAAGCCTGTGCAAGTTGTGCCTAAAAGGGAGGCATGGCTTGGGTTGTTAAAAATGAAAAATGAATTAATTCTTGAGAGAACCGTCACGGGATGGCGGATGTGTATAGATTATAGAAAATTAAATTAAGCCACAAAAGAAAGATCACTTTCCATTGCCTTTCATTGATGAGATGTTGTTAGAGCGATTGGCAAACCACACTTACTTTTGTTTTCCTTGATGGATATGGGTATCACCAAATCCCAATCCATCCCGGTGACCAAAAAGCAAAACCACTTTTACATGCCCGTATGGAACTTATGCTTATGGAAGGATGTCTTTTGGGTTATGTAATGCAGCTTCTTTTCAAGATGCATGATGTCTATATTTTCGAGAAATGATTGAAGAGATTATGGAAGTTTTCATGGATGATTTTCTGTATATGGAAAAACTTTTTTGATGATTGCCTAGAAAACTTAGATAAGGTTTTGCAAATGTAAAGGAAAAGCACTTAGTCCTCAATTAGGAAAAAATGTCATTTTATGGTTAGAGAAGGAATAATTGCTTGGACACCTAGTGTCAAAAAGGGGAATAGGAGTAGATAAAGCAAAAATGAGTGATAGAACAATTACCTCCCACATGTGAACATCAAAGGGATCTGAAGCTTCCTTGGCCATCTTGGTTTTGGTTTTTATCATGTGATTTATAAAAGATTTTTCATATTGCTAGACCACTCACCGACCTAATGGCCCAGGATGTCCCCCTTTGTTTTTGACGATGTATCTAGAAACTTTTGAAACTTTGAAAAAGGCTCTCATTTTTGCACCACTCATTCAACCCCTTTGATTGGTCTTTGCCTTTTGAAATATATATGTGATGCTAGTGACTATCTTTGTGGGGGCGTGTTAGGGCAAACTAAGACAAGAAGCATCATGCCATTGTATGCTAGCAAGACACTGAGCCACAACTTAATTATGCTACCACTAAAAGAGCGCTAAGCGGTTGTTTTATGCTATTGATAAGTTTAGATCTTACTTGGTAGGAGCTAAGGTGATTATTTTACAACGATGATCTTTGCTTTTTAAAATACTTGCTCACCAAGAAAGATGCTAAACCTCGCAATAAGATGGATTTTGTTACTCCAAGAGTTTGATATAGAAATGAAAGATAAAAGGGAGTAGAAAAAATTCTGTTGCTGATCATTTTTGTCTAGAATGCGCTTTGAAAACCTACATAAGATTGCCCATTAATGACTCACTGGGGGCGATATGCTCTATCGGATAACCCATGTCTTAGATCCACGGTATGCGGGGATCTTGTTAATTTATGGTTGCGGGGGATATGTAACACGAGGGAGACAGAGAAAAACATATGTGAGAGTCGTCATCACCTATGGGATGAGCCATACCTCTTTAGGGTTTTTTTTTGCTCGGATGGGCTACTCGAGAAGATGTGTCGTCGAGGAAGAAGGAATTCGGATTATTGAAGGTGCCACTCATCACCATAAAGGAGGGGACATTATGGGCATTCGAACACAATGCAAAGATTTGCAGCAGGATTTTCTAGCCAACCGTAGTATCAAGACACAAGATTTCATCGAAGATGTGGCGCTTGTGGCACGGGAATATCAATACTAGAGATGCCATGCCTCTTACAACCAATCTCGGTCGAACTCTTTGATGTGCGGGAATTGACTACATGGGACCCGTTTCAAAATCGGAAATTATGAAGATACATCTTGGTAGCCGTTGACTATGTTTCAAAATGGGTTGAAACCATGCCATGCGAATCTGCGAGATAGCGGGACCTTAATAAAGATGTTTGAAGAAATCATATTTCAGGGTTTTGGAGTACCAAGGATGGTGATTAGTGATGGAGGGAACCCACTTCATTGACAGAATTCTATCGATATTTAATGGAGACATGAGTCCGTCACAATGTTGCTACACCTGCATCCTCGGACCGGTGGACAAGCGAAACATCAAACAAAACAAATCAAGAACATCTTGCGGAAGGCGTTAAAATGAGATGAGAACAAAGTGGAAGGATAGACTTCGAGGAAGCACTACTATAGGCATACGAGACGGATGACTTACAAGACTCCAATTGGAATGACACCATATCAACTTGTCTACGACCTGAAAGACATCGGCTTGCTGCTGTAAGAGGCTGAGATTCAAAGCTCATTGGGCAATCAGAATCAGACTCAGACTTAAGAAGCCCTTGAGGAGTGAAAAGGAAAATGCAACTATCGGGAGCTCGGAGAATGGCGAGAGAAAGCTTATCATAATGCCAAGATCTACAAAGAAAGAACAAAGAAAGTGGCATGACAAAAGAATCGAAGGAAGAACACTCAGGTGATGGAATTTTTCACTCCTTTAATTCTCTGGGGTGAGAATTATTCGGGACATGGAAAACTTTAAGACAAATGGGAAGGACCCTTCAAGGTGGTGAACTCATGCTCAGTGGAGCGGTCACTCTTCAGATCCACGAAGGTAAAGTTATTCAAGGTAAATGGTTGGCGTCTTAGGTGCTTTTCTATGGCCCAATAAACTTGAGGAGGTGGATGGTAGGTTTATGGTTCTACCTTATTATGAGAGTCTGGTTTTCGTAGATTTTTGTTTTAAGGGCCAAAAAGTGCGGGCGTGGGCTTAGAGCCAGCATTAGTAGATAGAGAGAAAAAGGAAGAGTCTGGGTGGAGACAAGACCACGGCGACCGCCAGGGAATGTTCTGGCGCCGCCGCCCAATGTGTCCCCCTCGAGTCGGCCTCTTCCCATGCATTTTATAGGACATATCCTTTAGAATCCCGCACCTTTCCGAGCCCCATTTGTGCAGATCTCGTGACGTCATCCTAGCCTCCCATGCAAGACAACCTGGAAATAAAGAAGCAAGCCAGTCTTCAACCTCATCCCATCTACATACCAAAAGGCAGGCAACCGGCACCTCTCCTTTCCACCATGAGCAACCAGGAGACAAGGATGATGGAGTCACAACCCTTCAAAGGTAGGCGCCACCACCATCCTCACCCACTTTGCCACCATCATCTCGAGGCCATCGTCAAAGCGGAACCCATACCCCTACGCCATGATTCCACCACAAAACATCTCGTTCTATTCTCATGGCGAGCCTTCCTTTACTTGGCGCCCTTAGCATGGCTATGAAGAAGATCCGGCGCCGGAGGGCACTACTTTATTTACCCCAAAACCAGCGAGGCGCTTAGAGCATCAAGAGGGACGCTTTGGGAACATCCTCAAAGCTGGCTACAGCCAGCCCGCGTCACCATTGGTGTGCGCGAACGGATCAAGTGAGATTCGTTCAACCTCGGGAGGTTCTTTGAGCAGTATTTGCAAGCGGCGTTTTAGCAAACTCACCATGGCTGAGCTGCGAGAGGGAGTATGCGAGGTGGAGGAGCTTTCTCCTCCACCGAGAACACAAGAGCTGGAGCTCAACCACGAGGAGGCTTGGGTGCGCTAGAATGGAAGCTAGATGTCTGACGCCGACCATGTCAAGAGAGTTTTTCTCTAGAAAAAACATTTGCTATGCTAGCAAAAGCTCTAGGAGCCTAGTCAATAAGAGCACTCGCTTAGCTAGTTTGTTTAGGATTAAAGTTTAGGTTGTAATTCAGTTTGATTAGGTTTTGCTAAATGTAATAAAGGGTGCTCTTGAAATAAAGAAGTTGATCCAAAAGATTGTCTCCATATTTGTCTCTATTTTTGTACATGTTTTCTCTTGTCTCCACCATGTTTTGTATGAAGGATAATGAAAAACAGGTGGCCAAAGGCGATGCAACGTCAAGAACATTGAAAGTGAAACCCGAAACTAAGAACAAACAGAAAGATATGGAGCGAGGATCCGCATACTTGAAAGGCTCATCGGGAGGGCCACAAGGCTACGGCGGCCGCCGAAAGGCCACGGCGCCGCCCGGGCACATCACCCCCTACCCTCTCATCTTCGTCGGCCCTGGAGTTTGCTTTAAAACTCTTTATTCATTCATGGCAAACATGTTCGTGATTTCAAAGCGTCTTCTTGCTGATATGCTAATAATTCAACATAAAAAAGATTGATATGCAAAGTTCAAGTTAGACTCACATAATACTTTTCATGGTCAATCAAATTCTTTATTGGGAACTTAACTTGATTAGGGTTGTTGCTTAGGTAGTCGTTGTAGAATGTGAGATAGTAGAATAATGAGAACCTGATTCTTGATATCTTTTCTGCTGGAGAATTTATTTCAAAAAGTATAAAATTTAATAGCTATACCTCTTCTTTGTGGTAATTGCTATATATCCACCAAAGGCCAAATACATTCGAACAATGGAAAACTAGCCATAAGCTATTTGCTTTGTGTTGAGCGTTATCAAATCTTGTTAGCTTTGTTGAGAGATTTGTCATGCTCCTAAATCAGATCACGTACACCCATACTTATATATACTCTTTTTGAACGGTGCAAAAGGCATACTTTTCCATAAAACTCTATCCCTACTTGAGATGGGACTCAGTTGATTATAGGAAGTATATGCTTTGGTCTTAACTCCAGTTCAGGTCTTTGTTGCGGAACATGTGGGCTGTGCAAGAAAAAAGTATTGGAGAAAAAAAAAAAAAAAAAAAATAGACACGTGTTACTTAATTAAGAAGCAATATAAAGATTTTTCAGATGCCACTTCGAAAGAAAAAGAAAGAATAAAGATAGCCCATGGCCCTCTTACACAATCTTTATTGTTCAAAGAGAGAAATCACCAAAAACATAATAAATTAGGATAGCCACCATATTATCCCACACACATGACACATCTTGATCTATGGTATGGC
>JADLZK010003598.1:0-68796 GCA_015847255.1 Hyparrhenia diplandra
ATCAATTTCTCCAACCATTTCCAAATGCAATCAGAAGTAATATAATATGTAATAACTACAAAAAAAAAAAGACTTCAGGTAGGACACCTTTACATCCATGGATGAATTGTTGTTCAAAGAAAAACAAAAATATTCAGCTTGTGAAATGTGCAATCACCAAAATCACGAGTTGTAGCAAAGGACTACACAAAGACATGAGTGGGCTTCCATTGGTAGTAGTCAAAAATTCTGCTAACTCCATCTGCCCACGAGAAAATGGCTACAAAGAGAAGAAAGTGATGTTATTACAAAATATATAACATCATGCTTAGGGAGCCGTCACAAAGTACAAGTTACCCCTTAGTACACATTCAGCCATGAGCGAAAGAGAGGAAGCATGCAGAAAATGCAACAATTGAGCTAAACTGTCAATTTTACAGAACCAAGAGAGGAGAAAGATCATTTATATAATCTAACTTATTATCGGCAAGGACAACTGCGAACACATGGTTGATTTAGGTCACATGTGTTTAGTTTTTGTGATTAGTGATTGTCAGCGGTCAACATTTTAATTCTATTTTCTTTTATTCTTTATGCTTCGGCTATGTTCACCGGCACGCGTGGAGTGTGTCGAAAGGCGTATCTCTTGGTTCATTATTATGCGGTGTGGAGCTCGGAGATGGTAGTGGCGGCGAGGTGAAGGGGCCAAGGAGGGCGCCGGGCCGACGGACCGCGGAGGTGAAGGACGGACGTGAGGCTTGGACCGAGGGGACCGGATCGCCGGGGGGCTAGCCATGGTGGGTGACATCCGGGACATCGGACGGATGCAAAGGGCGTGGCGGGACGTGTCGATCGGGTCAAGGCGGGGCGTCGCGGCGGAAGGGGGGAGCTTCGGATGACTTGGCGACTTCGAGGCGGTCAAGGCGGCGATGACACGTGTCGAGGAGGTTTGGTGGTTTGTCCTCAAAACCATCGGCGCGGGTTTTCGTGGTTTGGGCCTCAAAACCACGGGTGCGGGTTTGGTGGTTTGAGCCTCAAAACCATCGGCGGGTTTCACGGGTTTGGGCCTCAAAACCCGGGGCGTTCGGTGGCCGGAAGGGACGGCGTGGCGGCATCCGGGAGATTGCGTGGAGCAAGGCTGCGGATGAGGAGGCGCGGTGGCCGTCGGATCAAAATTAACCGAGTCGACCAAAATAGCCCTAGGATTAATGGTTTTGGCTCATATGTATCGAAAGGGCAAAATAGGGATGAAAAATAAGGGACTATATATAGAGGATGGCAGCCATCCTCCCTCTTTGCCTCTCTTATTTTTCGTTTTTTATTTTTTCCCCAATTTTAGAGTTCTTGTTTAGAGGTCCAAGAACATCAAATTGGTGATCTTTTTGTGGTGATTTTCGAAGGGGAAGGGCAGCCCCAATCCTTCGCCTGCGCCCTCCGGGCTTTGTCTAGTTGGTCTGTGATTTTCGTATGCTTTTTTCCGTGCATTTTGTTCTTCCCTGTTCTTGACTCGATCTCTTGAATCTGAGTTTTTGGAGTCCGTCTGGTTGAATTGATCTGTGCACTGACATGTGTTGATGCTTCCCCATGAGTGATTTTGATTGAAACGACACGAGTACAGAGAAATCGATGCGTTTTGTTTTGGGCGACTTTTTCTCTGTTCTTGTCGCCTGATCTGCTTTTCTAGTGAACTGACCAAACTTTGGGCGATGATTTCTAGGAATAGCCCACCTACTGCTTTAGGATCATCTGGATTCAACTGGGTGGCAGTTGGTTTTCGTTTGGATTAAAAATCGAGTGTTTCTGTGCTCGCTCTCGTTTTCTGCTCGTATACGTTCTTGACTGTCGAGCTTGCTGCACATGAGCAAATTCAAGCTGCGATTTTTCTCTAGTTCAGCGCCCACGCCGAGTTCGTCAGGCAGGCCTGCAGTTTCCACGAGACGCACAGCCAGCAGCGTGTGCTTTCTGTCTTGATCGAACGCAAGCAAGCAAGGGGTCCGAGCGTGCATCAGCTTCTCTCTGCAGGTAACAGCTTTGTGTTCGGCAACTGACATCAACTCAAGTGCAGTAAGAAATTTCTTTATCTTGCATCGTGAATCTCTACTTCCAGTAATCATGAGCTTATCATTGATACATTAAATTATATCATGTTAGTTCATTCTCATGTGTCCATGGATTAGTACTTTTGAGCAATTGATTTGGCGGCAAAAAGCATGTACCTTGATTGTTGAGCCTTGGTCTGAATTTCTTGATTGCACTTGAGTTGGTAGTGTGCGGCAAGTTGAGCAACTCGTATTTGGCTTGAGAAATCAATTTGTGTAGTGTCTCTTTCATTCTACAGAAGCATTCATGGTATGCTCTTTAATTCAAGAAATATGCATGTAAATGATTTCGCGCTTCCTACTGACTCGGCTTGTGAGTTCGGTATTTATCGTGCATCGTGAATTACTACCTCTAGCATCATTAGCTGATCTTTGGAACATTAATTTATCACTTTGTTAGAGTAGCTTTCACGATGTACAAGGAGTACCGCTTGTGTGTGATGTTAATTTGCAACATAATTCTTTGAACAGCAGCTAGCAAGTGCAAAGCTCTAGTTTCTAGTTTGCTCAATTCTCGACTTGTTCTTTTGTCCGTCGTTCGTGCATTTGAGCTCGAATTGAGATTCGGCTTTTGCAATGATTTTCTATCGATTCGAGGATTTTATCTCGAGTGCCTCCGTCACAAGTTGACTTAGGTATTTGAGATTCGAGAACCCACTTCTTCTCGATAGGAGTTGGGTAACTCTTTTTAGATCCATCGCTTTGGATTTCTTTCTAGCCGATTCTTGAGTTCGCTTTTTGAGGTTGGGGGTTGAGCCAATGACCCAAAATTGAAAAGGAATTTCGAGGCTCCCATTCACCCCCTGCAGTCGCCGTTTCGGTCCTTCAATTGGTATCGGAGCGGTTAAGGATCATATCCACCTTAATCGGTCCGTGATCCATGGCGACATGGAGAGGTTTGGTCACTATGGTGGCAAGCCTCAGGAGTTCGATGGCACCAACTATCCCTATTGGAAGATTAAGATGCAAGCACATCTTATGGGGATGGATTGGAGAGTGTGGGGAGATTGTCGAGGATGAGAACTACCAAGTGCTAGCCGCTCAGTGGGTGAGGAACAAATAGCCCAACACAATGCCAACAACCGAGCGAGGAGCGTCTTGTTCTCTAGCCTCAAAGACACCGAGTTTGAGAGAGTTGCCACTTGTGAGACCGCTCGTGAGGTGTGGAAGACACTAGAGAGCTACCACGAGGGAACCCCACAAGTCAAGGCCGCCTATATGAGACCTACAAGAGAGAGTATAACAACCTAATCCAACTTGATGGCGAGTCCATCGATTCTCTCTTTGCTAGGTTTTGGGGCGATGCGCAACAAGCCGAGGCGAACAAGCCGTCGGAGAGGCTTGACGAGCACGAGAAGTCTCGCGGCTCTTATGCGCTCCGGATCGGAAGGTGTGGGATGTGAAGGTGTCGCGATCATGGAGTCCGCCAACCACGACATCCTCACACCCGACGAGCTCTACGCAAGCTCAAGTCTTCCGAGATCGAGGCCCGGATCCAGCGAAGCTCAAGAACCCTTCGCGCCAAACGCGTTGCACTCATCTCCGGTAAGGGCGGTTCGGTTCTTACCGCTAACCCATCACAGATTTCTTTCGCCTTGTCTTCCTTGGTGTATGCGTGGGATGAGGAGCAGATGGAGAGCCTTGGGGATGATGAGCTTGCGCTAGTCATCGGCCGATTTCTCGCGGTTCCACAACAACCGCTTGAACCGTCGGCGTGGCGGCCCATCCAAGGGCGGATGCTTCGAGGTGCGAGATCCGGACCACTTCGTCGCCGCATGTCCCAAGAAGAACAAGGACAAGTACTCGGCCGAAGTACTACTCCAACAAGTACGACTCCGACAAGCGCAAGGACACGGGCGCGAGCACACCTCCGGCAAGTACAAGTCCAAGAAGGGATTCGACAAGGGAGGCGATCAAGAAGAAGTACCTCAAGCATGCCAAGGAGCACAAGCACGCCTTCCTTGCCTCCCTCGGCGACCTCGACAACGACTCTTTGGACGGGCAATCTTCCTCAGCGATGAGGAGTCCGGCGCAAGGTTGAGGACAAGCTGAATGGACTTTGCTTCTTCACCGACTCAAGCCCGGGGGCTTTTGCACCATGGCCCTCGATGGAGCGGTGACCGACGGGCGCCAAGCCACGCGGCAAGCGACTCTTCCTCCTCCGAGGTACCTCCTACAATCGAATCTCTCTCCGATGAGGTTGAATCTTTGGGCGATGCGCTTGTGTGTCAAGAGAAGTTGCTTAAAGCGTGCCGCTAGGGAGAGAAAGGAGTACAAGGAGAAGTGGGAGATGGGTGTGACGGAGATAGAGCCGCTTAGGAAGCTCGGTCGATGTCTCGATGAGACGGAGTGTGATGCTTGCATTTGTGCATATGTCTAGCATCATGTCTTTGCAGTCCAAGTATTCGGCCTTGCTAGATGAGCACGTTGATTTGAAGTCTAGGACGTATTTGTTGAGTGCATGCAAGTCTTGTCGACTTGCGATCCGAGTTGGCGAAGAGAAGGCCGCCAAGCTTCTTTGTACTTGAGGAGGCCAACTCGGGTAGCACCGTCTTTGGGATGTGCTAAGTGTGAAGCTTTGGAGTTGGAGCTCATGTCTTGTAGGCATGACAAGGGGAGAGTCGAAGAGGAGATCAAGTATCTTCGCTCTGTCTTGAGTTGGGTGTCTTGTGGAGAGCCACGGCTAGGCATGATGATGAGTCGAGTTCAAGAGGGGACCGACACATCGGGTTTAGGCTTTGCTATAGGTGGGAAGGGAGAAGTCATTTATGGCAAGGTTGGTCAAGGTAGTGGTTTGAGCTCGAGTGAGAAACCAACGAACACTCCCAAACCGACCAAGATCACTCCACCGAGCCTACCAAGCCTATTGTGCAAGATGGCATTCTCCAAGAGCCAACTAAGACTCCACCTCCCAAACAAGTGTGGCTTCCCCAAACCGAACCACCTCAAGAACCCACTTGACACTTTGCCCGGGATCCCCGAGGAAACCCTTCCTAAGGCTAAGACCACAACAAGAGTGAACCATCCACCCAAGAGAGTGAACCAACCACCACCTAAGAGAGAGGTGAGGTATCTTTGTGAGTATTGCCGGAGAGATGGTCACTTGGTTGAGTTTTTGTTTTAGGAGGAAGAGGGATGCTAGGCGTCAAGTGGAGTTTGAGAACCGTGACATGTATCACCCACCACTTGGCATGTATGAGAGGGGTGTGCGGTCGGTTCGGAGGCGGTTTGCTAGGCGAAGGTAGGAGGCCTCGAGAGGTTTAAGGCCACGTTTTGTGAGACCCTTTGGTGGTCGTGCTCCGCGAGTGGATGTAGATCCTCGCTTTGGGAGTTTTGAGGTTGATAGGAGGAGTGCACCACGCTTTGTTGTGCGTGGTGAGCACTTTGGGAAGAAGGGTCATGGGATGTTTTACGTGCCTAACATCTATCTTGGGCAAGATGGTCAACTTTGGTATTCTTCTAAGTTTACTAACCCGGTGTTGTCTCATTTGCTCATCCCATGTTTTTCCAATGATGTAGGTGACTAAGTCTTGGGTTCCCAAGTTTATGCTTGTTAACCCTTTGGGATCCAAGACTTGGGTTTCTTTGTCCTCTAATGTGTAGGTATGAGGACAAGGGGTGGAGAACACGTGCTTGGTGGAACTTGATTCTTTGTCGTGGTGTGATCAAGACTTGATGGTTGTCTACACCACTTTGATGGCCTCAAGAGGCATGTGCCTTATTGTGACACCTACACGGTCGGTGAGCTATCATATACACTCATGCCCGGTACATTCATGATTTTTCCTACTTGTGGTATGCGATAGTTGTTCATTTGCTCACTTGTATATTGCTTGCATGTATTTTACTTATACCATGGTAGGCTAGCCATCTTATTTATGATAGCTCTGTGTTATCTTGTGTACTATATGTCATGCTAGCCTTTGTGCCCTTTTATTTTCTAGTTTTATTTTGCTAGGTATCTTTGGTTGAGGGGAGTTGTGAGTTTGCTATCCTTTTTGAGGGGTAGTTTTGTAGGCGATGTCTGAGTTGTAGCTTTAGGCTTGCTTTTGCTTTGTGCATCATCTTGTATCATATTGCATTCATCATGTACACTATTGCACCTTGAGCTTCTTGTTTATATTGATCACAATGAGACTATGCTCTGTTTAGTGTAACAATTACATGTTGGTGCTTATAGCTTGTGCTCTTTACGCTTAATTGATATATGTTATGAGCAAAGTTTGTTTTTTAATGTGAACTTGCTTAACAACGATGAATCTTGCAAAATGTTCACCATTGAGATAGTTCCTAGCATGTTTAAGTTGTTGAGATCCTTTGTGCTTATCATGTATATGCTAGGTGACTATGTCTCATTCATCGAGTTATACACTTGCTTAGATGACCACATGCTTTTATCTGCTAAAATCTGGAAATCTAAGCAAAGTGTATGGAAAAGATCGAGATGGGTCCATACCGTCCCACATCCAAGTCTTGGGACTCTTTGCTCATTGCACTTGAGTTGAACTGAGCTTGGTAGTGTTTGACCTGGACCATTGTCTTAAGCTTCGATTGCTCACACGCATAGGCTTGACATGGTTGATTAGTAAGGCCGACGGTTGTGGATAACCACTGCAACATGCTTTGTCCAATGCTTGTAACTTATTTGCAACTCCGATA
The DNA here is from genome assembly GCA_015847255.1 of Hyparrhenia diplandra. Lineage (NCBI taxonomy): Eukaryota > Viridiplantae > Streptophyta > Magnoliopsida > Poales > Poaceae > Hyparrhenia > Hyparrhenia diplandra. The sequence goes on from JADLZK010003598.1 coordinate 6,738, forward strand.
ACTTGAAGTTTTTTGACAAGTGTTGGCTCTGTTTTTTGCATGATGTATAAAGCGTGCTTGGGGTAGTTCACTTGATATACATGTGTAGCACTTGGTAGATTTCCGACTTACTTGTGCTATGTGCTATTCTTTGTGGTGAACACCTTTTACGATATGCTTAAAAATCGAATCAAAATGCTTTCAAGTCATATCTCATATCTCTTGATCGGTTTGAGCACCGTGTTAAGCACTTGATCTTGTTGCCATGACACTACCTAGAGCATCTTCTCATTTGGATTGCTATAAACTTGGAGCTCCCTCATTGCATTTTCATGCATTTCATAGCTTGATTAGTGCATTTGCCAACAAGGGGGAGAAAGATACAAAGACAGTGACTGCATTTGTCCAGGGGGAGTAGCACTTTGAGCTAGATGTGTTGAGCCTTTTGCCTCTGTCTTGAGGGTCTAGTTTGTCGTGTGTGAAAGTAATTAGTTTGGAGCTATGCTAGTGGTGTTGAGCCTGTTCTACCTCTTCTTGAGGACTAGAAATTTGTTTGTTTAGCTTGGTTGTGTCGAGCTTTTTGCCCATGTCTTTGGGAACCAAGTTTTTGCTCCATGTTTGCTATCCAGTGATTTTGTCTTAGCTTCTGTCTAGCTTTTGTTCACTTGGATGTGCTATCTTCTACCTTCTTCTGTCTTTGTGTTGAATGTTGACAATGCACTCATCAAGGGGGAGATTGCGAACACATGGTTGATTTAGGTCACATGTGTTTAGTTTTGTGATTGAGTGATTGTCAACGGTCAACATTTTAATTCTATTTTCTTTTATTCTTTATGCTTCGCTATGTTCACCGGCAAGACACGTGGAGTGTGTCGAAGACGTATCTCTTGGTTCGTATTATGCAGGTGTGGAGCTCGGAGATGGTAGCCGACGGCGAGGTGAAGGGGCCAAGGAGGACGTCCGGGCCGACGGACCGCTGGAGGTGAAGGGACGGACGTGAGGCTTGGACCGAGGGACGGATCGCGGGGGCTAGCCATGGTGGTCGACATCCGGGACATCGACGGATGCAAGAGGGCGGGCGGGGACCGTGTCGATCGGGTCAAGACGGCGGCGTGCTTGGGCGAGCGGGGAGCTCGGATGACTTGGCGACTTCGAGGCGGTCAAGACGGCGATGACACGTGTCGAGGAGGTTTGGTGGTTTGTCCTCAAAACCATCGGGCGCGGGTTTCGTGGTTTGGGCCTCAAAACCACGGGTGCGGGTTTGGTGGTTTGAGCCTCAAAACCATCGGCGGGTTTCACGGGTTTGGGCCTCAAAACCCGGGACGTTCGGTGGAAGGACGGAGGGCGGGCGTGGCGGCATCCGGGAGATTGCGTGGAGCAAGGCTGCAGATGAGGAGGCGCGGTGGCCGTCGGATCAAAATTAACCGAGTCGACCAAAATAGCCCTAGGATTAATGGTTTTGGCTCATATGTATCGAAGGGCAAAATAGGGATGAAAAATAAGGGACCATATATAGAGGATGGCAGCCATCCTCCCCTTTTTTTCTCTCTTATTTTCGTTTTTATTTTTCCCCAATTTTAGAGTTCTTGTTTAGAGGTCCAAGAACATCAAATTGGTGGATTTTTTGTGGTGATTTTTCGAAGGGGAAGGGGCAGCCCCAATCTCGCCTCTTGTGCCCTCCCGGCTTTGTCTAGTTGGTCTGTGATTTTCGTATGCTTTTTCCGTGCATTTTGTTCTTCCCTGTTCTTGACTCGATCTCTTGAATCTGAGTTTTTGGAGTCCGTCTGGTTGAATTGATCTGTGCACTGACATGTGTTGATGCTTCCCCATGAGTGATTTTGATTGAAACGACACGAGTACAGAGAAATCGATGCGTTTTGTTTTGGGCGACTTTTTCTCTGTTCTTGTCGCCTGATCTGCTTTTCTAGTGAACTGACCAAACTTTGGGCGATGATTTCTAGGGAATAGCCCACCTACTGCTTTAGGATCATCTGGATTCAACTGGGTGGCAGTTGGTTTTCGTTTGGATTAAAAATCGAGTGTTTCTGTGCTCGCTCTCGTTTTCTGCTCGTATACGTTCTTGACTGTCGAGCTTGCTGCACATGAGCAAATTCCAAGCTGCGATTTTTCTCTAGTTCAGCGCCCACGCCGAGTTCGTCAGGCAGGCCTGCAGTTTCCACGAGACGCACAGCCAGCAGCGTGTGCTTTCTGTCTTGATCGAACGCAAGCAAGCAAGGGGTCCGAGCGTGCATCAGCTTCTCTCTGCAGGTAACAGCTTTGTGTTCGGCAACTGACATCAACTCAAGTGCAGTAAGAAATTTCTTTATCTTGCATCGTGAATCTCTACTTCCAGTAATCATGAGCTTATCATTGATACATTAAATTATATCATGTTAGTTCATTCTCATGTGTCCATGGATTAGTACTTTTGAAAGCAATTGATTTGAGCAGCAAAGAAAGATGTACCTTGATTGTTGAGCCTTGGTCTGAATTTCTTGATTGCACTTTGAGTTGGTAGTGTGCAGCAAGTTGAGCAACTTCGTATTTGGCTTGAGAAATCAATTTGTGTAGTGTCTCTTTCATTCTACGGGAAGCATTCATGGTATGCTTTCTTTAATTCAAGAAATATGCATGTAAATGATTTCCTCCTTCCTACAAATTTCGGCTTGTGAGTTCGGTATTTATCGTGCATCCGTGGAATTACTACCTCTAGCATCATTAGCTGATCTTTGGAACATTAATTTATCACTTTGTTAGAGTAGCTTTCACGATGTACAAGGAGTACCGCTTGTGTGTGATGTTAATTTGCAACATAATTCTTTGAACAGCAGACTAGCAAGTGCAAAAGCTCTAGTTTCTAGTTTGCTCAATTCTCTCGACTTGTTCTTTTTTGTCCGTCGTTCGTGCATTTGAGCTCCGAATTGAGATTCGGCTTTTGCAATGATTTTCTATCGATTCGAGGATTTTATTCGAGTGCCTCCGTCACAAGTTGACTTAGGTATTTGAGATTCGAGAACCCACTTCTTCTCGATAGGAGTTGGGTAACTCTTTTTAGCCCATCGCTTTGGATTTCTTTTCTAGCAGGTTCTTGAAGTTCGCTTTTTGAGGTTGGGGGTTGAGCCAATGACCCAAAATTGAAAAGGAATTTCGAGGCTCCCATTCACCCCCTCCGGGTCGCCGTTTTGGTCCTTCAACAACAAATGGATCCAATCCAGGTATATGAATGTGCCTAGGACTTGTTTTGAAGCCTAAACCACCTAAATAATAAGACACTATATCCCTAAAAAATTAGAGGTGCATGTAGCTACTATAAGTTTAGATGGATGATCTGAATTTAACACAACAAGTAGCTCTACTTTCTGTCATTGGATGATAATTTTTTTGAATTCTCTCTGTAGCATGAAAGTAACATTTCACATTCAATCGAACTATGAGCTACAATGGCATTTCACCCCTAACCACAACTCATCCGCTGATTCTTCAACATTGACCTAATTGAAGATCTAAACAATGACACAGCCAAGCTGCTGATGACTGAAACCACTTTGCTGCCATTCTACATACCTGTGCATGGCGGTGATGGAGCTTTGTCCGCTACAGAACTGATGAAAACCGAATACATTTTCTGCTAATGTCACATGCAAATAGAGTCTCAAACTGACAAGCTACTACTCGTATTTAAGAAATTGATTGATTTAATAGGTGGTGACAATCCCTATAGTAACAGCCAGTCAAAAATAGCATGAACACCTTCTCGGACCTTTCTTATCAACAACTTTAGCCACTGTATTTTTTTCATGCACAAAGTTGCAGTGTGAAAATATTAAACACATCAATTGTTACTAATCTCAAGTATCGACTTTATTATTGAAAGCATAATTAACGCAGTACCAACCTGAGTCAGGCTACATGGTACTCCACCGGTCCACCAAATGCACAGTTATAGTGCCGAATCCCTCGTAAATACAGTGAACATGTGGATCATCCTTCCCTGATAAAGCAGCAGGCACCAGTAGATTTATAAGGTAGTAACCAATCCAATAACCAATCCAATACTTCAAGTTCGTACTGCAGGCCCATGATGCCAAATACGGATGATGCACTCTCCCGTAAAAGATTATCAAATCACCAGTTCACTACATTCAGTAATTAATAGAGGATACTCAAAGGCAGTAAAGTTGGGTAGGGATTGCTCAGCGTTACAAGTTACATAGCTCTGAACCTGAACAAAATGTAATACAGTTGAAAAAGCAGTAAAGTTGAATAGGCTTAACTGCTGCTGCTGGCTGCAAAACGCATGCTGTTGGTGATGAATGTACAGGAACAGAAATTGAAATTGATCAAGACTCAGGAGCCCCAAAACGTTCCAACAGTCTTTTTGCAAAAAAAATAAAAATAAATAAATGTTGCAACATCGGTTAGAGTTAACAATCTGATGAGATGGTTTCAGGAAAATATCAATTGTATTCAGTTATTATCAGACTACTTTGAATGGGCAAAACCAATTAGGGAACTAAATTATAAAAAACAAAGCATAAGCACTCAAGTGGTACCATTTGACTTTTCAGGCTAATATAAGCAAACCACTAACATTTATGCATCTTAATTTAAATTGCTAGAAGCAACGCAGGTTAGGCTACAACCAATTAGAAAGCATCTAAAATCAATGAAAGCAGTGCATGTTAGGGCAATGTACATGTGGGATCAAACTTTTCAAGCATTTTCAAATCGCAAGCATATAAAGTGTCCCTTTCTGAAATAAGAATTATAATTGAACTTGATACAGAGAGAAAACAGAGACTACCGGTGGTAACAAATAATTAGCAGCACTATGAAATCAGGAGGTCCTCCAGTGGTATAAACCTGGACACTTGCAAATATAAATATAAATTTGACAGCAAACATGAACCAAAAGTTGCACTGCACTTACGGTGGTTCATGCAGACAAGCAACCGCGTGGCGATCGGCGTCGCCATCTCGTCCATCTCCACCTACGCCGGCTGCCAGTTCGACATCACGCTGCTCATCTGGAAGGACCCGCGCCGGGGCCACTGGTGGATGCAGAGCTAGGCCGCGGCGACGGATCCAGGAGCAGGAGCAGCTCGCTCGTCGGCTACTGGCCCTCCGCGCTCTTCAGCCAAACGCACCTCGGCTCCGGCACCGACATGGTGCAGTTCGGTGGCGAGAGGTCGTCAACGCGCGCCCCGGCCGCCGGCGCGCCGCACACGTTCACGCAGATGGGGTCCGGCAGGCAGGTTCCCGCCCGAAGGGTACGCGCGCGCCGGGTATTTTCGGAACGTCTAGGTCGTTGACTGGGATAACAGCCCTCGTCCCGGCGGCGGGGCTCCGGCTGCTCGCTGACCGACCTTGGTGCTACGACTTCGCCGGCGGCAGCTGCGAATTAGCGAAGGGGACGACAGAGGGAGGAGCCGACTCGACCGCGATCGCGATGGGAGCGGGTGAAGGCAACGGCAGAGGTCTGCTTGTGCGCGAGGGCGGCGACCTACAGCCGATGCGAGGAAGGGAGTACCAGATCGGCAGTGGAAGAGAAGGGAAGGGGTGGTTATACCTGGTGAGTGCTCGTTTCCGGCGTAAGGTCCGACGAAGACCTGGTCCTGTCGGCAGCGGCGACAGCGGTGACAGCGGACGGCCGGACACGGTTTTGCGGAGGACCCGTACGCCGTCCGTCGGAGGAGGCCGGTAGCGGCTTTGGAGACGTCTCCGCGCGGGTGTGCGCGCCGGGAGCGCGACGGGCGGGGGGTGTCGTCCTCCTCTCGATGTGCTGCTGTCTCCGTAGCCTGAGTTCGGAGGAAGGAACGGCTGAAGTCGTGGGCGCGGCGGTTGTTTAGAATCCAGCGCTATTCACGGGAGCAGGGTTAACGACGGGAGCGGGTTAATTAGGAGCCGGGCAGACTCATTAGGAGAAAGGACGATTGCTTTTGCTTCTTTTTCTTTTTAGTAGTAAGATCACTGTGTAATCGCGCAGAGGAAAACTGAGCGGAACGATGACGACGACAGGAGGAGAAGCGCATCGGACGCGGCTCTTGCTCCGAGGAGGATCACCGGAAAGAAGCACTCGCGGACCAGGAGCTTCTCGTCGTCCATGACGACGATCAGGAACCGCACCGACGTGGAGAGGCGGCGATCGCTGTCGCAGGAACCGCCGGCGTCAGAGCCGGACGCCTCCAGCAGGGAAGCCACGAAGGAAAGCTCCGGCGGCGCGACGGCAACGACCACAGCCACGGCGAGACCCAGGACGTCTCTGCGGCGCAGGAACTCCCCGTGAAAGGGCACAGGTCCACGAAGACGGCGGTGGCGGGGCCGAAGCTCCCGCGGTCTCTGCCCCGACGGCCTCGCTCTAGCTCCGGCGGAACCGAGGATCTCGGCAGGGGTGTGGCTCCGTCGGTGGTTCAGCCGAGCGCCGATGCGGGTTCGCCGCCCGTGCCGAGCCGTTCGACAGAGTATGCTGCCCCTGGTGGAAGCGGAACCCCCGGGGCTTCTCCGCCGAGGATGTCATTTGCCGGCATGGACGCGGACGACAGAAGCGGCGGCACCGGTGCAACGAAAGGGCGAGCAACCTCGCCGGAGCCAGATCGCGGTGCGGTGGACGAAGCTGTGCCACACGGCGAACCTGAGGCGAAGGACACTGGTGTCGACGAACACGGCGAAGAGAAGCTTGAAGCCAATGGGGAGATCACTAGTGACTCGGAACCCGAACCGAGCTACGTCTACATCAACAAGGATGCCGCCGAGGAGGAGCAAGCGACGGCGGCGCTCTCTGAACCTTCAAAACTGTCCGGTGCGGATGCCGCGCTAGATCCCGGCATAAAGGCAAGCGAGGAGATGACGGCGGCACCAGCACCAGTCGAAGCCACCACGGCTTCAGCAGAGACCGCGACGACGAACGCCGAAGAAGCGCCGGCAAGGGAGAGCTCCGACGAGTCCTCTCTGTCTGTCAGTGTCAGGTCGTCGGGGCCGAGCGCGCGGCCGTCGTGCAGCTCGCGGGACCAGTCCATCGAGAGGCTGCTAGAGGCGGACGCCGTGCTCGTGCGTAAGCGCGACGAGCGCGCGCCGAGAAGAAAGCGCAGCACCGGCACCAAGGACGCCGCCGGGCAGCGCGGGCAGCAGGTTCTCCGGCGCGGCGCGGTCCCCGAGAGAGGCGACGGTAAGGGGGTTGAAGAGGTTCCTGAGCTTCGGGAAGAAGCACAGAGGGAGGGAGGCCACTGTCATCGACTGCACGTCGCCGTCCGTGCCCTCGCCGGCCGATGACGACCGCGGCAGCGGCAGCGGCAGGTGGCAGCTCGCTGGTGGGTCCATCAAGCCCAGGATGGGCTCCTCGGATGCTGCCTCTGATGATACGGACCATGGCTATCCGCTATCTCCACAAGGTACTTCTCAAATAGTCAAATTCTTCGTGCCATTTGGCATTCTTATTGTTGCTTCTAGAAATAAGAAAGTGTTCCTAAAAATTCCTACAACTCTAGTACATGTTTTTTTGAGATCTTCACGTGATAGTCAGTTCATAATTAATCTGTGCTCTTTAACCTATGACACTGACAACTGAATGGCTTACTTTATTTCAGCAGCTTGCTCTCTGCAAAGCCTTGTAGCTGCCTCTCCTGCAAAGTCTGAACTAGCAGAGATAGTTCCACAAGAGAAATCACCAAAAGGTAAATATATATGTTAGCTTAATTGCACACTGTATAGTTCATTCGGATCTTGCGATTCCATAATTTCCATTCAATCAGTGCTTACTGATTTTGCTATTGCAGTTCATCGATCGTTCTTCTCATTCAGATCACTCAACTGCGGTAGGGGCTGACCCTGCAAGCTGATCCAATGCATTTGGATATGTAGTTATTGTAAATTTTAGAGAGGAGGAATTTTGTGCTTCATGTGTTATTGCCTTGTGTTGATCTGATGTTTGTATGATTTGTGTAATCTGCCATCCGGCCTGGCGTAGACATTAATAGTAGACTTTCTGTGCCTGTATATCGTGCGTGAAGTGTTTACCTTCTTCAGTTGTTCCGGTGCTGATTGTCTTATCATAGTTCATTATTCACGAATTGTCGCAATCATATTTGTCATCTGCTTGACAAACGGCAGCATCATGGCAGGGAAGAAAACACTTTTTTGTATCATGACAAAATTGCCTCCAACAGTTTGACAAAACAACTTGGCATCAATAGCAACTTGACATATCTCCCTCCACACGCGCAAAATACGCACAAACTCGGCTTGGCAAAACAACAATTTTTTTGGAAGTTGGCATATCACAAGATTTGTCAAGTTAAAAATAACAAACTCTTGTGTACATAATATAGGTGATATGTATCGTCTTACAATACTAATTGGAGGTCTTGATGGAATCTCCACATCACTTTTCACATGTGGCGCGCTAGGAAAACAGATGATTTCCTAAATGCTTTCAAAAAAGTTAGAAGCACTTAGCCTCTATTCAATGGACTAGATTATAAGCATCATTAACAATGAATGTCATCGTGCTTGTTTTATTTTTTTCTAAAATTATCCACCTTACTATAAATAGTCTAAAAGTAGCGTTAGATGTTGATCATATGGAACTATAGGCCACACGAATGTATTTGTGGAAAACCAACACAACCGGGACAAGGAATCCTATGTGGGCGTCTGCAACAACTGCCGCCACGAACTCTGTTTTGGACTGGACAAAAGGGTAAGAAACAATGTCTTATTAGCAGTTGGCTTTCAAATATCTGATGGATATGATTGAATGAACACCCAGCTGGAATGTACTGATGAGACACTGGTCATCGTCGATCGGCATCTTCTGCTTGCACGTAGAAACACATCTCCTGTCGGCTGTCGTACGTACGCGTAGGCCTCACACCGGCCGTACCCCTGTGTGGCTCTGTGTGTACAAAATTAAAGGAAACATGGCATGCTGCCATATATATGCATGAACAATAATCTTGATCGAGTGAGCTAGCCTTTCATTAATACGTACATGATATATAATTAATCATGCATATAGGGTTGGAAAAGGCACATAAACATAAATAGTTAACATTATATCTAATTTCTCTATGGAAAACGAAGGAAGTTTTGGAGAAAGAAATGGTGATGAATTCAACTAACTTTGGCAGGGAAGAAAGTTCGGTGTCTTCTTGTTCATCGAAGCCACCATGCTTGTCAGCTGGTCAATTTCAGGTGAACCAGTTCAAATCGATGTCGTACGTATTATATTAGCGTGTTATTACTTTGGACGAAGAACGAGGTTCATCAGCAAAAAGAATATGACTATACGATGACCACAGAAGAACTGAAGTAAATAATTTATGCAAGTTTCTACGAACTCCCATGACTTTCCAGTGACATATGTCTACTATATAGAGGTCAAGGATTGGAGCACCATCATTGACAGTGGAGTAGTAAACACTGCTGACCAACCTTGAATTTGCAGCTGCTGTCGGCTGGAAATTCCTGCCTAACCAAGAAAATAATAGGGGAGCATGCGTGTTATTTCTTACCAAGCCACAGTAGCCCCTCGACGCCGGCGGTGGCCGATGAGCCCTCCCTCCTATAACCCCATTGCGAGGCGGTGGTGCACTGCCGGCCGGCCGGCGAACTGGACGATGATGGGGGCGAGAATCCATGTTGGAGAAGGAGCGCACGTGCTGCGACGACCACACGCATGCAGGCAGACCAGTGGCGGCGCCGACGTGTCGACGAGCACGTGCCCTGCTTCTCCAACACGGTTTGCTCGCCCCTCCGGCTCCGCATGCACGATGAAGGCACAAAATGGATGCTGCCTGATCGATGGTGCCGGCAGGGCAGCGTGGCCGGCACTCTGGCAGAGGCGTGTATATATAGGCACAGACAGCAGCAAGCTTGGCCGCCGGCCGTAGCGGGGTGTGTGTGTGTGTGTGTGTGTGTGTGTGGTAGGAGCTCATTGGGAATTAAAGGCATGGGCGCGCGCATTGCATATTGCCATTTTTTTTTTCGCGATCGGGCCATTCACCCGTTTTTTCGTTAAGAGGAGAAAACCAAATCCAAATACAAACCTAAGGCGAGATGCGAAAGTGGACATCAAAGCTGCGAAAGAAACAAAACACAACAAGACAATGAGAAAACAAGCGACCTAACTACTTTCGAAGCAACCCGTAAGCTGATTACAAGATAACCATGTCGCGGACTAGCCCATAAGCTCACTCAAGCGGACCGGGCCGCACCGATCGCGCCGCTTCTTCCCCATGAAGGAAGACGCATGGCCTCCATGTTGACCTCGGCGTTAGGGCCCGCGGAGGGCGGCCTGGGCAGCTTCAGAAAGGAGACCGCATCGCCGCTTCGGCCCGACCTCAATTCCCATCTTCTTGGTAGAACTCTCCTTGCCTTTGGGTCCCCGGAACATGGAGCCCGGCGCACTTTTGCGGCCGAGTCGTGCAGACCGCGCTGGCATTAGCTCGGCGTCTGGCTTGGCGCGTCTTCCTCAAGACCGGTGTGGAGAGTATGGATGGCTCCGCCTGCCTCTGAAAGCGGTATGAACTCGTCACCGACGGCACGGCAAGACCGGGTTGAAGAGTGTGCAGTGCACCCATCTTCGTCACCACAAGCTCCGGGGCCACCAGCGTCAGTATGGGAGGTCGTCGTCCCTAACCTCGGGCTGTAGCGCAGGGTCGCCGTGCCCCTGAACCCGGGGCGGCGAGGCTGCTGGGCTACCTGGTGTCGCGTCCACAACGGGCGACTCATGGTATGGCGAACTCGGCCTCGACCAAGTCGGCCCAGCAGTCTTGATATTGCCATATTGGCATGGCTATCTCGAAAGCGCCAAGCTTTTTCGGTGAAAGGGTGGCCGGGCCGGACCCGGACCCTGCTGGCTGCTGCCGCCTCGGATGCCTTGCCTTTGCTTTCCATGGACGCGACCACATACGACGAAACGGAGTGGCAGACCACCAAACCAGGTGGGATCTCCATCCGTTCCATCCGCGCCCGCCATCTGCCCATCTCCCCGGAGCTAAGCTAAGCTAAGCTAAACCGGCCGGGGTTAATTAGTTTATGAGAAGCCCCTGGTTGCATCAGTTGCAGTTGAAGTTAGTCGCTGTCCCAAGTGCATTCTTTAACGTGATGACGCACCAAACCCAGTGCAGGTTCTACTACTCGGCCGCCGCGCGCTTCTTTAGTTTTACGCTAAATTGCTTGTTTTGTTTGAGAATAATGCTCCCATCGATCTCTTTCAGTTTTACTCGGGGAGGAGATGACGGCGGCGCAAATGCTAGTTTAACCGGCCGTCGGCTCCGGCCCTGCGACGGGGACCGTCCGTTAATTTTGGCCCGTCCTATCCCGTCCCGTCCGGCGCGCGCGCGGCGCAAGTTAACACGCTGCCCTGCTGTTGAAAACACCATGGCTTATCCTAATGGCGTTATCGCAACCACATGTGCTTAACCTAATCCTAATATATGGATCGGCACACTTACTAGCTCTTATCTTGTCACATGCATTGCATATCGGGGTTATTAAAAGTCCCCCCGTTTTCCTGCTCCCACAGCGAACGGAGCCTTCGTGGCCTCTTCGTAGATCGACATCTGCCCTGTCTTTTTTTTTTCAGCGTTGCCAGACACCAGCCAAGGCCCGCAGCCCCGCACAGCCCACACGTCGCACCCAATCTCCCACAGAACCGGTCATCCACTCAGGAAATCTCGCGAAATCTCGCACGCCGCTCACGGTCTCGCCCCATCTCGCGTCCCCCTCACGCGGTCAGCGCGGCTGCACCGGACTGTTCTTCTCCCTCCCGTCGCGCCTCCTCACGCCGCCCCACCCCCTTCAGCGCGCTCCCTGCCTCCCTCGGCGTCCATGACTGATGGCCCCCTGCTGCGTTGGGCCCGTTGGCGAGGACGGGGTGGCCTGGGAGCAGGTGCATCGCCGCAGCTTGGTCGACCAGTCGCCCATCGCCGCGCCGCACGTCCGCCTGCCTTCGCGATGTCTGCTCGGGGGGAGCAGGGGGCGCTCTGCCTCGACGTGCATGACGAGTGTGACCCTCCTCCGCTTGGCCCCAGAGGCAGACTCCGTTGCGCATTGGTGTGGCGTGGAGGCGGCAGATCCAGGAGGCCAGTAGGAGGATACAGGTCCTCAAGTGCGCCTACCTGCCCCCGGGCCCCGGCTTCACAAGGACGACGCTCGTCGCTCGCCGTACTCGCGTGCGCCCGGCCATGCCTCTGCGACTGACGGAACTGTACCCGGTGAACAGTGCACGGCGGCCCTGCCATCTCGACTTCGAAAATCGAAGGCGCCCCCCGAGACTGGTGAGTCGTTCCTTCACCTTATCTACCCGGCCAGCTGACCCGCTCGCTCTCTCTCCCCACCCGTTGCGAGCCTGACCTTTCCTGATTCTTGCTGCTTGTGAGAACTAGCAGTCAGCTTCCCCCAACCGGAAGACACTCTAGCTGGTTTCCTGTGCGTTCTTACCTATTCCCTCTTGTGATCTTGGTTGGTGGGCAGTTTCCTTGTGTGATCAGGTGTTCTGTGTTGTGCCTGTAGCTGAACTTCCGAGGAGATGGTGTCGGTGACCTGAGCCCGTGGAGGTCTTGCATTCTTCCTTGTGTGCATTGCGAGGGGAGGTATGCCATCTCTTACTTATCTTACAGTTCGACTAGAGCACTCGAAGAACAGAGGCTATTGTCCACATGTAATAGACATGGCTTTAGATCTAACTAAGCAACATATCGGTATATAATCTCTGTTGTAGGTATATAAACTCTGTTGCATCCGGTCTGAAAGCATACAAAAATCTTCCTTCCAAAGAATCAAAACTTTACAAACCCAAATACTCCAACCTACTCATCAAGGAGGAGAACCTCTTACAGCAACCTATCTAGCCATGGTAGCAGACTAATGATTTGTCAAATAATCACCTTTGTATTTGTACACGAATTTTTTCAAGAAAGCTACTTTGTACTACTCTCCATATCTCTACAATGGTTTGGTTCTGTTGCAAAGAGAAACAAGTTTTTGCTTGCCTCATTAAGTCGTTGAGTCAGCAATCTGATAACAGCCATCGCCATCTAACAAATGCATAAAGAACTTTTGTAGACCGATTCATACTCCTATAGGTCACAGACACACTAACCAACTTGCAGCCACATCTTTTAAAATGCAATAACCCTTTTAAAGTGCAATACAATAGGAAATATTTCGCCATGCTAGAAGCAATGTCTTTAGGAAACCAAGAATATCATCATACACTGGAATATAGGCTTCGAAGATTGTCACCGACCTTGGCTGCGCTTCAAATGGGCTCAGGTTGCCTAAGCATCCTGGAAAAAAAATGTGAGCTTATCAGAAGAGTAGATAGACCCTTTTTGTGCTGATTATATTTAGCAAACACCTTCCATTCTCTTGGTTTTCATCACAGTCCACAAATATGTGCTTTCAGAAAACTGTTTATATGTGTTTATGAAAATTTAGGTGAATGCTTACATGTGTCGTCTTAGTGTTGTGCCAACATAAAAAAACGAAAAAAAATCTTTTCCTTCTAATTTGTTGCTGGGTTTTCCGAATGCATATGCGAAATTCATATATGTATGTTTGTGTTTCGGAACAGTCTGCTTCTGGAACAATGAACTTTACTGGGAGTTCATATAAAGGAAGGGCAATCATGCTTTAACTGCCACTTTTTTATACTATACAGAAATAAAATCTACTGAAATTGTATTTTATATTGACAGAAATAAATAGGCTCAACTTGGAAGGCCCGTCGTCTATTGAACTTGCAACCGAACAGCCTTTTAGATCTGTTTGAATATATCCTAATAATCTGTGACAATTTCTGTCCACCAAACAAAAAAGGTTCCTAATTAGTTTGACCGGCAATCACTAAGCTTTGTTCATTTGTGAATTTATAAATTCATTGCTACATCTCTTTATGCTTCAAACGAAGCTATAAAAAACTGTATAAAAAAAATACCTGTAATCTGTTACCAATGGTCTATGCTTCACAGTAAGTATTTAATTTTAGTGACGAAGTCCTAGAGTAGGCACACACTCTTTACAGAATCGCACGAGGCATAATTTATATGAAAAAATACTCCTAGACATTGGTTCAAGGCTTACCTTACTAAATATCCTCATTTCTTATTTCTTATTTCATAATCGCTGGTACTTGTATGATAGCAGGGTCTCATCGTTGTGCTTATGTATCTTGTAGAGAAGGCTGCGGGCTCTGGTGCTGTTCTGTGCGAGTCTGAACTGCTGCTTGTTTTTCGGTGTACCTTTGTGAGGCGTTTCAGCTGTAAGTCCACTGTCCACTGTATATGCTTGTGGTGGTACTTGTGCGTTTCTAATTTCAGTCTCTTTGGATATGTCTGCTTCTACCGTGCGCCATATGTTCATGCATGCTTGCCTTTTGTGTACCGGCTACTCTTGAGATCATGATTTGTGTTTTGGCGACGTGTGTCCCCAATATTATTTGTTACTTGGCGTTGTGCAGTGTGTGCTTTCATGGCTGGTCCTTCGTGTGAGAGAGTGACACGTTGTCGTGAAAAATGCCAGAGAAGGCGTGTTGCTGTGGCACAAGGTTTGGGTTAATCTTTGCACATGCCATTACTACTGTGCAATTTATATAACACACTTAGCTGACCTCTACCACTGCTTAAAATGGGCTGGGAGGGTGTTCAGGTTTCCTCCGACGCCCAATTTTTAGTGCCACAGTTGAGAACCCTGCTGGGTCCAGTCAGGCAGCCACATCTGCCCAAACAAACATCTCAGACCAGACGTCAGCTGGTCATAAAAGAGGCAGGTCTTTGATGTACTTTCCTACAGAGGCTGCCACCTCCAACAGGCGCCTTCGCCTTGACAGGACACGACGTAGGCTATCCTTATTGCCTTCATCGCGTGTTGACGATGGTAACTGCCCATGTTCTGTGCCTTTGTGCTTACTACTTTACTACGTCTGATTGAAATAAAAAAAAAAAATTGTATTTCTCCCTTACCTCTTCTATTCTTGGGTGTATAGCTACTTCCAGTGGCCCCTCAGCTGCCCCAGCTCCATTTAATAGGACATATGTTGAGTCATTGAAAGGTGTGTCCCTGCTAGCTTGTGTAGTATGGTTCTGGGGTGTTATGTCGGCCCTGATTTTTTCCTTCTGGTTTGATCCCCTGTAGAGACATATCCAGAGAGGTCGTACTATGGCGGGCCATCAAACGAGTGCCCATATTGTGGTGCTGTCTTTTGGTTTCAGGAACGTGTGAAGAGTGCCTCTGCTGTCACAAAGCGAAAAATAGTGTACAACCTTTGTTGCAAAGGTGGAAAGATTGATTTGAAGCCTTATAGGAACCCGCCTAAACCTCTTTCTGACCTGCTTCGGCCTGACGGTGATGCACGCACGAAAAGATTCATGAGACAAATTCGATCATACAATTCCCTTTTTGCGTTCACCTCCTTAGGAGCCTCTGTTGATAAGGCCATAAACAATGGCACCGCACCTTATGTGTTCAAGATAAATGGTGTAGTCCATCACCGGATTGGTACACTGTTACCAAGCCATGGATCCCGGCCTAAATTTGCACAACTTTATATATATGACCCTGAACACGAGACTCATAACAGATTGCACATGTTTATTGACGATGAATATGCCGCTGACCAACCAGACTCAGACATAGTGATATCACTCCAAAACATGCTAAACGAGCATAATCAACTTGTGAAGGCGTTTCGATATGCTAGAGAGCGTCTAGAACAGGAAGGCAATCAAAAGATAACACTAAGATTGCTAGGCTGCAACACAAGGCATGACGTGCAGTACAATTTACCTTCGAGCGGTGAGATAGCTGCTATAATTGTAGGTGATTACGCGGCTGATGAATATACCTACGACATTCTTGTGCATGACAAACAATATGGGCTAAAACATGTGTCCTATCTACACCCATCCTATATGGCCTTGCAGTACCCGCTGTTGTTTCCATTTGGTGAACATGGCTTCCACCTTGGCATTAGATACTCAGACATTGATCCTGATGATGATGGTACGGGGCGTAAATATGTCACAATGCTTGAATTTGTTCGACGTCACATGCATTATAGATTAAATGAGCCGAACCCTTACACTTGCTACGGTAGACTAAGTGACCAGTTGATTGTCGATGCGTATTCAACAGTCGAAGGTTCTAGGCTAAGGTACATAGCAGACCACCAAAAAGACTTAAGGTCCGAGTCTGTGCAAGGCATATCTGATGCTATTGATAAGGGCCTGACCAGTGCTGATTCTGTTGGGAAAAGAGTGATCCTGCCTGCCAGTTTTACTGGTGGCAGGCGATATCAAATGATGAATTACCAAGACGCGATGGCCATTTGTAGAGTGTATGGCCCTCCAGACCTATTTGTAACCTTTACGTGCAACACCAAGTGGAGAGAAATAGCGGATGCTTTGCGCTTCGAACCTGGCCAACAGCCATGCGATCGTTCTGATATAGTTGTGCGGGTCTTCCATATGAAAGTTGATGAGTTCGTGGCAGATATT
The DNA here is from genome assembly GCA_015847255.1 of Hyparrhenia diplandra. Classification (NCBI taxonomy): domain Eukaryota; kingdom Viridiplantae; phylum Streptophyta; class Magnoliopsida; order Poales; family Poaceae; genus Hyparrhenia; species Hyparrhenia diplandra. The sequence continues at coordinate 23,213 of JADLZK010003598.1, forward strand.
AGAGAAGGGAGGACGTTTGGTCCTGTCCGTGCAGGTGAGACATAGAGCGATCTGTTTTCTTTTGTGTTCGTTGTACGCGAACCTTATGTTCAACCTTTTTATGCAGTCCTATATACTGTTGAGTTCCAAAAGCGTGGCCTACCTCATATACATTGCCTTGTCTGGTTGGCTGCTTCTCGGTCTGAGTTCTGTGCCTCCACTGTAGATGACTTCATATGCGCTGAGATCCCTGATCTTAGCATTGACCCTCTGGGCTATGCCTTAGTTGATGAATTCATGATACACGGTCCATGTGGCCATTACAACAAAAAAAGTGTCCGTGCATGCGAGAAGACAAGTGTTCAAAACATTTTCCTAAGTCCTTCCAGGACGAGACTACGTTAGATGAATTTGGGTTTACCATTTATAGAAGAAGGGACGATGGCAGACATGTTATTAAGAATGGGGTCAAACTGGATAATAGGAATGTTGTCCCATATAATTTGCATCTATTAAAGAAATACAATGCACATATAAATGTGGAGTGGTGCAACAAATCAAACATGATTAAATATTTATTCAAATATGTGACAAAAGGAAATGATAAGGCAAAGGTCTATTTCGAGGTTACTGCAAAGACTGCTAACGCATCACTTGGCCCTCAATTAGCCCCACGTGATGAGGTGCAAGAGTATATGGATGCTAAATTCCTATCAACTTGTGAGGCTCTGTGGCGTGCTTTCGAATATGACATCCACTATAGAGTGCCTCCTGTAGAGCGACTAACTGTGCATCTCCCTGGCCAAAACCATATACGATATGAACCTGGTGCTGACTTAAGTGCATTGCTGGAAAGTGATACAGCAAAGAAGACGATGCTGACTGGGTGGTTTGAGGCTAATTCGAGGTACATACATGCTAGGCACTTGACTTACTGTGATTTCCCAAAAGAATGGTCTTGGGACACGTCTAAGCGGTGCTGGAGGCCGAGGACGCCTTGTGCTAAAATTGGACGTATATACTACGTGCATCCCGCTGCTGGAGAGCTGTATTACCTACGCATGCTACTATTGATAGTTAAAGGAGCGACGAACTATGCTGATCTAAGAACATTTGACAATAAAGTATACCATACATTTCGAGACGCATGTGGTGCGCGGGGTTTACTTGAAGGTGATAATGAATGGTACCTTTTGTTTGACGAGGCGATAGTATCTGCGTCATCATATCAGCTACGGCAACTGTTTGTTACTGTTGTTCTGTACTGTTCTGTAGGTGACGTTAGTGCTTTTTGTTTGATAAATACTGGCTTCACTTTACGGATGACATACACCGCAGGCTTAGAGACTCTCTTGAAATCCACATTATGTCGTACCACATGAACAGCTCATGTCCTTACTTATACAAAAACTTACACATGTCTTTGCAAGTAGTGGTGGCAACATAAATGATTATAACCTACCAAAATTGGTGACACATTATGATAGCATGTTTGACAATAGACTGATCAATGAAGAACTAGATCATGAACCGTTGATGTTGTCTATGCATGCTGCGTCTTTAGTTTCGCAGCTAAACACAGAGCAGAGGCTTATATTTGACACGATAACCAGCCGAGTTTTGAGTGGTTCCCCCGGCTTTTTTTTTGTGTGTGGCCATGGTGGTACGGGGAAGACTTTTCTATGGAATGCTATAATCGCGAGCTTAAGGTCTGAACAAAAAATAGTGCTTGCAGTGGCATCATCTGGTGTGGCTTCTCTGTTACTACCGAGAGGGCGCACTGCACACTCACGATTCAAAATACCTTTCGACCTAAGTGATGCTGCTACGTGTAGTGTGACTAGGGGTTCTATGCTTGCTGAACTTATACAAGTAGCTTCCCTAATTATATGGGATGAAGCACCTATGACGCACCGACGTTGCTTTGAGGCTCTAGATAAGACTATGCGAGATATCCTTTCTGAACATGATCCTGCAAAATCAATCGTACCATTTGGTGGGAAGCCTATTGTCCTAGGAGGTGATTTTCGTCAGATTTTACCTGTTGTGCGGAAAGGCTCCCGGTCTGCCATAGTTAGTGCATCCATAACAAACTCTAGACTTTGGCAGCATGTTGCTCTATTAAGACTACACACAAACATGCGACTTCTGAACCCCTCTTTAGAAGAGAGCAGTCGTGATGAACTAGAGCGATTCAGCAACTGGGTCCTAGCTATTGGTGATGGTACTGCCCCTGCAGAAAGGAAAGGAGATGACCGTGAGGCTACATGGGTTACTATTCCTGATGATTTGCTAATTCATACCGATGGTGACAAAATTGCGGCTATAGTGTCAGAAGTATACCCAGACTTTTTGATGAACCACAATAATCCTGAATATTTGGCTTCACGTGCTATTGTCTGCCCGAATAACGTAACTGTTGACGAGATTAATGACTTCATCGTCTCCCTCATCCCCGGTGATAGTGTGCACTACCTAAGCTGTGATACTATATCCAAATCGTCTGAACACATACCAGATTTTGATGTGCTTTATCCTACCGAGTTTTTAAATTCTATCAATGTGAACAATTTCCCTTGCCACAAACTTGTATTAAAAAAAGGGGTCATAGTAATGCTGTTACGAAACTTGAATCAGAGTATGGGGCTCTGTAATGGCACGAGGCTACTTGTTACAGAGCTTGGGCAGCGCTTGCTGCAGTGTGTAATACTAACAGGATCTAAGATCGGTGAAGAGGTTTTTATACCAAGAATCGCCCTTAACACTACAGATGTGAAGTGGCCATTCACCCTACAGAGGAGACAGTTTCCAGTACGAATATGCTATGCTATGACAATAAATAAGAGCCAGGGGCAGACCCTTTCAAGGGTTGGCCTCTACCTAAAAAAAAAAAAAACCTGTGTTTACACATGGCCAGCTCTATGTGGCTGTTTCACGTTCGACTTCTAGAGGTGGCCTAAGAATTCTGATTGAGAATACTGATGGTTCGTGTGGCTCACAAACTCGAAATGTTGTGTACCGAGAGGTCCTTGATGCCGCTTATGCGGCATCGGCCTGAAGCTTTTGCGATGTGTTGGATTTTGGGCCTTGTTGTACATACATGCTTTTGAAACGGTTGGCTGGCCACCTACATCCCTTATTTTGCATCGAGTGTATTGACTTGCATGATGTGTGTGATATCTTTTGTACCAAGGTTCCCATCTTTTGATCTGATCTTAATCTCACGTATGAAACTTATTGTGCTATGACTATTATACTAACTCTAAATCTCAATTTGTGCCTGTAGATGGGAGACAGGCTGATTCCTGGACTTATGCTTGGAAACTGCAGTGAGACCATATGTGTGCGTGCCTCTAGGTTCTGGGACTTCTATGATCCACAAGATGAATCAAAGTTGCTGCACAGTGACCTGGTTTTGATTGATGAGGAGGTACAATCACTTATGTTCCTGTACTCACATATATGCTAGCTGTAGGTGATTAGCTGTAGGATTTTGAAACATCAGATACATGTGTTAAACTCCACTTGTACAGGGAAACTGCGTCCATGCACAGATGTACCCACCAGACCAAGTGCAGTTCAAGCCTTTGATACAGGAAGGCAATGTCTACAACTTGTCCTACTTTCGGGTCAGGAAATCTGGAAAGTACAGGCCAGTTGATAATGATCACATGATCAATTTTACAAAGTGGACTTCTGTGGAGCAAGTTGTTGAGATCCCTCCTGCTTTCCCTATGTACACCTATTCCCTTGCTTCCCTGGATCAGCTGCCACCGCGTGCTGATGATACCGCGTTCTTCACAGGTATATCTATATATGTATATAGATTGTGGTCTTGTCAAACGTACACAAACTGATTATGGTGTTGTCGTTCACCTGTGCAGATGTCATCGGTGTAGTAACTATGCTTTCGCATGTTTCGACAATGAGAATCAGGGCACGCCAGAATGAATCACTGAAAAGAACAGTCACTATATGCAATGCAAGGTCAACCGCCCACAAATTATATTCATAAACTATTTTATGGTTTCTTGCAAACTATGCTTGTATCATGTTCTACTGTGTATATGCCTTCTTACATTACAAACCATTGGTGACAGTGGTGCTTCAATGGATGTTGTGCTTTGGGGTGAGCGGGCAACTGCATTCCCAGCTGAACAGGTCCATAGAGATGGGAAGGACACCCCACAGACCGTGATATTTGTTGGGACTCTTGTCAAAAGCTATGCAGGTAAGACACTATTGTGTTACTCTGTTTTCAGGGTGATATGAACTTAATGTGCATATTTAATGCTCAGACTTCTTAGCTCTAACTCAACATTACTTTATGATGCACCTAAATCCACCACTTGTTTCAGATAACGTGTCATTGTCTGGGGGGTCATCATGCAAATGGTACATAAACCTTGATGTCCCTGAGGCGAAGGCCCTAGCAGCAAGGTGACATGCTCATGTAGCACTCATGTAGCTATTTATGAACACATGTGCCATCGACCTCTAAACCTGGTCTAATAAGAACAAGGTCTCTCACTACACTCTAAACTATCATAGTCTTCTTCATGAACAGTGTGGCAAGTGTTTATCAACCAGTCAAATGGGATCAGCATGTGACTTCCAGTGGTCCTGTAGCTTTCATTGCTCCTGAACATAAGAAAGTCTCCGACATCAAATTACTCAATCCATTCAAGTACAAGGTCGTATCTTTACTGTTTTGTATCATTCGTTTATGCTAATTCGCAACCTGAATACATAACAATTCCAAAATACATCTCTACAGAAGACGGACTGGCTGCTTACAGTGACGGTGCAGAAGATTGACAAATCATGGTGGTATAATGCATGCAAAAAGTGTCTCAAGACAGCAAAGCCTTTTCGCGTGATTCTTTTCAGATGCTCTGAGCGTTAAATGCGGAACTGTTGGTGCGCCTGTTCCAAGGTCAGCCAATCACTTTACCTTTGTTTACTACTTCTTCACATATGACTTATGCCGTACCTACAAAAGGTTTTTTCTAATCCATCATGCCTCTGCTCTGCTCATAGGTACAAGTTATGCATAGTTGCTGGAGATGAGACAGGTGAAACTGAGTTTGTCATCTTTGGACGGATTGCACAGCGTCTGACCAGAAAACCAGTTGATACTCTCATTACAGATAATCCAACTGGATTCATTCCAGATGAGATCACAAAGTTGCTGGAAAAGGTGTTTGTGTGGAATGTCAGCTTCACAGAAAACACAATCGCTACTGGGATTGTCTCTTTTCAGGTCAATAGTATCGTGGCTCAGCTAGATGATGACAATGCTCTTCCAGTTACACCAGTAGGATCACAATCATCATCTCTCATGCTCTCTAAGGATGCTAGCAGTAGCATGCAGAATACCCCTCAGAAAAGTTTCAGCAGTGCTCTCCCTTTGCCACCGGCTACCTCAGACGCTAGCCATGCATCAAGTACGACACCAATCAAAATGCCTACACTGATTTCTGGAGCACCAGCTACACCGCAAAGTCGCAGCGCTGCTACTGAGAATGAGGTAGATTCTGCATGTTCGTTTCAGTACACGTTGATTCCTGATGTATTTATCCAAAAAAAGTATTTGTTCACAACTCTATTATATGTGTAGAATGCTATACATGAGGACAGCATGCTTGCTTTGACCTCAACGATGGCTACTCCAAATCCAACAGATGCTCCAACGACTCATCCTATTTTCGCCTGAGCCTAAGGTAGAATCTACAACCATACATCCATGCCTCTCCAGCCTAACTGTTTACTAGATTATAATATTTATGGTTTCTTGGATTGTGCTCCTTGCAGGCCGTTGTTGGTTCTATGATTAACATAGAAATTCCTGACAATTCTGAAAACAAGACAAACAAAAAAATGAACAAGAGAAGGTTAGCGTTGTTGACTTTTTTATGCATATTTGCGTGCCTATCATATGTTATCCTTATATGTATGCATGTGGCTGTTTGCTTCTAGGACTCGTCCATCACCTAAAAAATCTGGGACTGCAAAGAAACTTTTCCAAGGTGGAGATACTATGGATGACAATGGTGATGGCTGTGCAGATGGTGCTTCTGTTGCTGCAGAAACTAGGTGCCTCCTTGTTTTTTTGTATGCCTCTGTTTATGTTTTCTTGCTATGCTTTGCTTTAAAACTATTGCTATATTTTTCTTGTGTATATGATTTTTCTGGACAATTAAAATAACCAATCAGGTGTATGGGACAGATTGTTTATGCCACTTGCAATACAAAATTTTATTGCATATGTTTATGGTTCTAGACATTACCCCTCATGGTGCTTTCTGTTTACAATGCAGCAACTGAAGATAGCTCATCAGTAAAAGAAGATCAAGCTGCTTTTGCGTCTACCAGCTGCAGCGAATTGCTCATTAGGGTGTATCGAAAACCTCGCTTGCAACTGATATTTGCCTCTTTTGGTTTCTCAGTAGTTTTATATATGTACTCTCGACCTTTCGTATATTTGGATCGGTATTCTAAGCTACCGACTATAGTGTTTGGTAGCCATGAATTCCGAATTTCCGATCATGAACTGTAATAGATCGGTATTTGATGTATGGCGGGGTAGAACCATAAGGGCTACGGTAGCCATGCATGTAGCGAAGGATCTGTGTAATATGTGGCTGGACAGAACCATAACATATGCCTTGTTTGATGTTTGTTTTTGAGGACTCCTTTTCTGCTAGGTTATGCTTCTGCTGCGCAAAGAAATGGTGATGTATGTGTTTCTTAACTTAGCCATACCTACTTTTCAAAACTTGTTTAATTTCATGAATCATTGTAGGGCGCCCGAAAGGGCGCCTGATGTTCTAGTACATATATACAATGCCTGCCTGCCGCCGGTCGCCGGCCGGTCCACTCACACGTACGCGTGCGCGCCCGTCACCGTGTACGTACGTGCCAACTCGTGACGACAAGTGAACCGAACAGATGGAAATTTGGAATGCCGGCGAAAGATGACGACGGGAAACAAACACAAAGAAAGCTGCTAGCGCAGCGGTTGTTGTTAGTTGCCGCTAAACAAGGGCACGCGCGCGGCCGTCGCGCACGTCGGCCGGTGTCGTCAGTGGCCCGTGTGTCGTCGCTGCTGTGCGCCGCATGTTCAAGTGAGATCCATCTGAATTGATTATATATAAATTGCTCGAGTGCTCGTAGTACGAATTAGTTCAGATGACGGAGACGATGAGATGGCAATTGAGCGGCAGTGCTGCCTGATCGGAGTTCGTGGTGGATGGATGCGCATGCATCCATGTGGGAGCTGGAGCACGCAAGTGCCGGCGGGTGCGGACAGCGCGGCGGCGGACAAGGTTGTCGGAGGCGGTGGCCGGGGCCGGGGCCGGGGGCACGGCACGCGCGCGCGGGACACCGACGGGCGGCGCTAAAGAAATGCACGCGCGCGCGCACGGTTGTTGTCGTGGGCATGCTAGGGCGGGGCGAAATTAGGGAGCCAGTTTTAGCTAGAAATGGTGCGAGAGAATCGTTCCTGGACAACCGAAGAATGCTTAGGTTTGCCAACGCCACCGAACCATTTTAGATTCTTTTTCAGTGGCGGAGGACGGATAATAAAAATAAGGTGTGACGAAATTGGTGATCTTTGTACAATTAAACTTTTTATTTGTAGCGTAGGTACCTGATTTCGAAGAATATTTGCCCCTTCCAACTCTGATGTAGAGAGTTTACTTTTCCTAAATTCTTCTACCATCAAATGATGAGCTCTTAATGCATATCCATAGCACCAGACTAATAAAACTAAACAAAAATAATATGAGAATTTAAAGAATTTGATTATCGAAAAAAAAACAATTAATGCCACCATACTCCACCATTGTTCTTTCTCGTTCATAGGCCGACTCAACAAAGCCCATCCACCCGATCAGCTAAAGCCCAAACTAAAGGACATTCATTTAATTTGTTTTGGTTGGAGTGAATCTTGTTGTGAAACTATATGTGTGGGTCAATCTCAAAGCAATGAGAAAAATATCTAGCACCGTAGGGAACAAGAGAAAGAGTCTAAATTATGGTGGACTCTAGTGAACAAGAGAAGAGTCTAGAGTATGGTGGACTCTAGTGAACAAGGGAAGACTCTAGAGTGTAGTGGATATATCTAGGGAGAAAATATCTAGAGAAAATATTTAGGGAGTGTACCCATAGCCTCTCCCTATAAATAGGGGCTAGCCCCCATTGTAAAATCCATCCATGAGAGTGACTCAATAATAGAGAGTCTCCATTCCTCCCAACATTCTTTCCGTGCCTTCTTGTGTGTTTGGTGGTTCGCGGTTCTACAGAAACTATTTTAATAGAGAGTCTCCAAGCATTTTTCGTGCCCCAAAACACCTAGTTGTGCTCTACCAAAGCCCTTCCAGAAGCAAGGACAGGAAGACTCAACAAAATTCTCACTTCACCACTCGAGCTTGAAGCTCGGGGAAACACGACAACATGCTTGTCGACACAAATGGCAAATATGTCTAAATGGACGGAAGTGAGGATGACCTTGTCGATGATGACTTTGATATATAGGGAGTTATAATCCTAAAGATATCATAGTCACAATGCAATGTCTAAATGTATTTGTGGAATTTGACCATTCATACTCTGAAGAGCATTTTCAATATGTTGAATGGTCATGCATGCTCCTCGAAGAGCCTTTATGATATTTTCCACAAGTTATGAATATCGGTCTTTACACTATGTTCTAAATCTCCAAAGTCTCAAGCCAACTGCATACCCCTTTTTTTATAGCTAGTGCGTGAGAGAGAATCAAGTATTTCCCATCTATGTATAATTAGTTATGTAGTATACGTGCCAGTGCCGCCACATCGACTTAGTGTCTTGAATTGCATTTCCCATCATTAGGGGGAGATAGGCATCTAGAAGAATGCCAGGAAATTGCATGATGAAATTCATTCATTAGACTCGCGCACTAGTCAATCCCGAACCAGAAGTTCGGAGGATTGCAAATTATTGCAAATAAGTTGCCAATACCTTCACTGATCAGAAAAGTGGCGCATTTACCCGCAGTAAGTGCGTCGGAGAGAGTATAGGGAGCCCATAAGGTTACCAGCTCTATTGTCTCTGCCCGATCCTAGGTTGAGGGGGAGACCTTCGGGTGCTCAGACAAGTGTCCGCAGAGATGTCCATGTAGACAAGGTCTCGAGCCGCTTGCATCACTTAAGGAATCATTTGAAGAAGCTCAACCTGAAGTTGAGAACGCCCCCGAAGTGGTGGCTCGACCCGAAGTCGAGTTGGTCCCCGAAGGACCCCATCTGAAGATGGAAACCACCATGCAACGCGTCGCTCAGTATCACACTAGTGGATCGGAACGCCCCAACTCAATCGTTATGGGAAATCACGATGAGTGGGATGATAAGATTGCCACTAATCATGTCGGGACGGGAGAATCATATAATATAATGAGAAAGACCACTATTGTCGACATATATTGCCTCAGAATTACTGATTCAATAGGTACAGACCCGAAACTAAAGTCCATGGTAGAATGTCAGAAGCACTCAGAATGGGACAAAATAGAAAACAACAATTGAGACAGAATAACGCTCGCTTTATTAAAGAGAGGTTATTGGGCCTACGGTTCAAACACCTCTAGAAGACATCCCAAAAGGATGCAGGTGGGTCTTACTCCTGAAGATGAATAAACATGGCATAAAGCGAGGCTAGTAGCACAAGGGTTCACGCATAGACCCGATATCGATTATGATGAGGTTTACTCTCCCGTCATGAATGACATAGAGTTCCGATATCTTATATTTATGGCAACTAATAACTTGGATTTAAAAGGTAGTTTGCAAATATCATGACCGCATATTTATATAGGTCACTTGATTCGGAAATCCATATAGAGTCCCTAAAGGACCCAGGATCCCTGCACCGAATCAAAAACGCAAGACAACCGCCTGCAGCGGTCGTAGTATGGGTTGAAATTATTGGAAAGGATGTGATTCAACCATTGAGTAAATTTCTCCTGAAGAGGGATTACACACGATGAAGGATTTGGATAAAATCAAATCCTACTTGAGCCAGGAGCTCAAGTACCTCGCCGAAGGAGTGTTTATAAACCAGTCTATATAAAGAGGGCACTTAAATTTCCTCGGCATGTACCTTCCTCTAAAATCCTCCATGGTGGGCCAATCCCCAGAAGTGGATTAGTCCCATTTTTGACCAAGGGTTACAATGAAAAAACATTGGGACCTGAAGTTCCCTACTTAAGCGTCATTGGAGCACAAGTGTACCTAGCAAACTATATAAGGGCTAATATTACGTTCGCAACAAATTAATGGATAAGGTAAAACTAGAGGATATTAAGTTGCCGCTAAGATCTTGGTCTATGGTTCCTGAAGAACCGAAGCCCAACCATGGTAGGATATATGGATATTGGATATATGTTTGACCCACATAAAAACCAGATCCTAGACTGGTTACATATCTCTTTGTGGTGATGCAACGATTTCATAATAGCCTATGAAGCAAAACTTGGTTGCCACATCATCCAACCACTAAGAGATAATCGCCCTATATAAAGCCACACAGGAATGTGTTTGGCTGCAACGGATTATTAAACACATCTAGAAGTCAGGTGGTCTAAACGTCGCTAATTCCCCCACCATTATCTATGGAGAATGCACCATGTGTTGCCTGAGATGCACATGGGCTATGAGCAATCTCATGAAGCATATTGCTCCAAAGTTCTTTTATCCCCCATGAACTCTAGAAGAGTGGGGAAATAAAGATCCTGCAAGCGAGATCATGTGACGATCTTGCAGACTTGTTCACCAAGTCCCTATCCGTCTCCATTTCCTATAAGTGTGTCTATGGAATTGGTATGAGGCGGTTCATAGAGTTGTAGGGTTCAGGGGAAACATATCCCCGAGGCCATAGAGCATGGTCGTGATCATGAAGATCACGAGTCGGTCCCGAAGACCGACTGAAGCATCACTGTTGTACTCTTTTTCCCTTGATGAGTTTTTCTCAGTGGGTTTTCTCATGCAAAGTTTTTAACGAGGCAATAGGTGCAAATATGGCTGGCACATGTGAATGTACTCTTTTCTCCTACCCTTTTTTCCCCTTTGGATTTTTTTGGGGAGTTTTTATCGAGGCATATACACATGCGCGATTCACCTAAGGGGAGTGTTGTGAAACTATATGTGTGGGTGAATATCAAAGCAAGAAGAAAAATATCCAGCACTCTAGGAAACAAGAGAAGAGTATAAAGTATGGTGGACTCTAGTGAACTAGAGAAGAGTCTAGAGTATGGTGGACTCTAGTGAATAAGGGAAAACTCAAGAGTGTAGTGGATATATCTACGGAGGAAATATTTAGAGGAAATATTTAGGGAGTGTACCCATAGCCTCTTCCTATAAGGGGCTAGCCCCCATTGTAAAATCCATCCATGAAAGTGACTCAATAATAGAGTCTTCATTTCTCTCAACATTCTCTTTGTGCCTTCTTGTGTGTTCGGTGGTTTGTAGTTCTACGGCGGATTCTTAACAAATCTCATCCACCCCAAGGACTATCTGTTTGAATATGAAATCTTTTTTTCCTTAAATGCATTTGTGTGTTTCGGACTTTAGAAATCGTCCAAGGATCTAGTGTTTTTCAGCAAATAATAAATGAAAAGAACAACATTATTCAATTCCTGCATTTTTCAAGGCATACCTTGCCCTAGTATGTGTACACTTGTACACAGTCTTACCTCTAGAATCAGCTGTTTAAGAAATAAAAATATGACTCGAAAAATAAAATAGAAGAAAATGCTGAAATGAAGGGTGGAGCTATAGATTCTCGTCCACCTTTTCTCAAAGATGTTACCTATGATATCACGTTGTGAAAGGTGCCTCAGGAAATGCAAAAGCTTGTTTCTCAGATGACTGCTTGAATTGTAGCTTCCAAATATCATCCTCTTTCCATCAAATCTATATTGATCCAAAAATTAAGCACGAGAAAGGATGAAAGAATTTAAAATGTCAAAATGTAATAATCGGGAACCAAGACATTAGAGCTAGTGCCACATACTTCAATCGAGGAGAACTTCACACTCCTGTTCCAAAGATTAACCTTAATGTTTTGAAGCTCCTCATTAGAACAAATCTCCAATCTATAGAGAGTGAGCATCTCCTACTTTTTGGATCTAAGTTGTATAGGAAAACAAAAATAATTCAGTCCAAAGTATAAATAAATAATGATGATACAAGCAAGTAATCAAAACTGTTGAGGACCAGTAAAAGGATACTAAACTCGTTTATTAATTGTGTTACATACCCCTGGTGTATGAAGTAAGAGTTCCTTTTTTTCTTTCATAATATTAAGAGATAAGTTGACAGCACAATATGATGCATTTTTCCAAATAAAAGTTTGAGCTCCATTTTATTAGAATGACATCCTTGGAAAAACAACAAACCTGCATTTGTAAGATCAAGGTCTAGAGAAACCAGAACTGCCTGCTACTGTGTTGTTGTTCTCATACGGGAACAAGCTTAATACAGCCTCAAACTGCATGTGGACAAAACAACTGCAAGAAATTTTGATTTCTAGCACTTTGAAAGGTGTAGCTTCACTACAGTCCCACTGCCAACTGGAACACGTTGAGTTATAAATTTTAGCATTGCCTCAGAAGTGATTTGACATTTTTCCACCCATTTTGAGTGTTTTCAAAAGTACTCCTTTTCCCAACCACATGAGATTACCAAACTGGCCCTAGATTCAATTAATATGTCTGGACTAGCTGCATGGCATGAATGAGCCCATCCTCACCCTCCTAAATAATACTTTACATAAAGCTGCATGAGATATCAATCATCAACTGCAAGTTTTTGTTCATTCTCTTCAAACAATTCAATTAGGCTTAGCTTGAACTCAATCCTATACCTGACGAGGTTATTGCACTGCTTGAAAATGGTACAAATCCAGGGTACTACTGGAACTCTCAAAGTCAAATGGACCAATACAAGAAGCTAACCATTGGCCAACAGATGCTAAACTTGATCTTATGCAAAAGGCCGAAAAAGGGACACTAATGCCTTGCCTCCTGTTTTGTAGCTCCCTCCCTCCGCCCTTCGCTCTCCGTAGCCGAGGTGGGGTTAAACTGCTAACGTTTTTTTTTTTACCAGAAAACGGGGCCGGAGCCCTAACTTATATTATAAAGGTTGGTAGTGAGCTGCCAAGATGTTACAACTGTTATTGAATATAAAATCCCTCAGATTAAAAATAGGACAAGAATTTTTTATGAGGGGATCCCTGACATGTTGTAACAGGGTAACTACAAGATGCTTTTTTTAGCAGCCTCTGAAGCCAGATCATGTGCAACTAAATTGCTGAACCTATCAATCTTGAGAACATTTGCCTTGATGTCTTTGCAAAGGGAGTGAATGCTTGGAGAGAAATTCTGAAGTCTCCAATCTGGGCTATTATTAAAGTTCCCTGTTTTACAGAATTCCGCCAGCAAGCTGCTGTCTGTGATGAAATGGACATTGTCAAAGGATAGAGTATTGCAAATCATTGCCGCCAGATGTAGTCCTGAAGCTTCAGCTTGAAGGACTGAGGTACACTTTGTGTACTTGAGCAAGAATCTGAAATTTAAGGGCTCTAGGATTGTCATGTATGACAATTCCTAACCCCATAGTTCTCTGCTGAAACAAGTCATTGTCTGGTGGAATTGAAGCATCAGTGAAGCATTGGATTTGTGCTTTAGTCACAGGAGGTGCTTTGTCAGTTTGGTGAAATATTCCACCATCTCCAAACCCTTTTTGGAATTGCATATCAACCTGTTCATTTTGAGATGGACTCGAGGAGTCATCAGAGACCCCTGCATCATTAGAGCTGTGGGAAGCATTGGTCATCATTCCTGCAGAAAAAGTTTTTAATAGGGATTTCACAGCATAATGTATTTGGCCCGCAGTCCAGCTTTTGTTGTTGAACCTGTGATCATTTCTAGCAAGCCAAATGTACCATAGAGTAGTAATAAGATTGGAGAAAAGATCATTAGGCATATGTTTGTTAATAAGAAAAGAGAGAGACCGCTGCACACCATCTTGGTCCTCAGGGATGTCTGAAGACCTGAGAGGAGGTTGAAAGGAGAACCAGACTGTTCTCGCAAAATGACATTTAAATAAAATATGGTCATCATTTTTCTCCTGATTGCATCTTGTACAATAGGGAGAAATCTTGCTTGAATACTTACCTGCACGCTGACCTTTTGCTAGAGATCGTCTGATGAGTTGCCAGACAAAGGTTTTAACTGCTGGAGGAAGTAGCCTGCATTTCCATGTTCTCATAAGCAATTCCTTGCAAGAGTTTGATATACTCCTTGGTCCCTCATTGGGGAGAGGAGCCTGTTCTGCCCTGCTTAGAAATTTAAAAGCTTCCTTTGTGGATCATATATCTTTTGACGATGGTTTCCAGATGACAGAGTCATCTCCTATTTGGTCAGATTTGAAAACATGATTTATAGCACTAGAAATATTGTCATCAAAAATAGAGTTAATGAAATCAAAATCCCAGGAACGAGTATTTTGGCACCACAGGTCAGAAATATTTTGGGGAAGTTTGGAAACCGTTACATGCAATTTAATGTGGTCATGAATTTCTTTCCAAATAGGACACCATGGGGTAGAACAGATGCTTGAATTGCCACTCTTAACGTGAATAATGCAATTATCAATAAGAGTGTCTCTTACCTTCATAATAGAAGCCCAAAAAGCAAAATTGGATCTACCATTTTTAGCTGACCAGAAGCTAGTGTCGTGGTGGTATTTAGCTTTTAGAATGGAGGAGAGGAAAAAGTTCTTACCTGTAGCCACATTCCATGCTGCATGAAGAATAAGACTTCTGTTTATAGTCAAGAGATTTCTGATCCCCAATCCTCCTTCACTTTTTGGCCTGCAAATGTCCTGCTAAGATCTAAAATGGAAAGAGGAGGAATTGTCTTCCTTTACCCCGACCACCAAAAGTTGCTAATGATAGGAGTAACTTTGGAGATGAATTTCTTTGAAAAGAGGATGGTGGACATGTAGTAAATGGGGATATAATTATGAAATGAGTTTTTTTTTTTGACAAACATTAAGAAATGAGTTGATGTAACATAGACGCCCTGCATGGTTTAATTTATTTGCTTTGACTGTATGCTAACGTTATCCCTCTCCAACAAACGCAGCCGCTGCGGGCGGGCAACCAGAGGCCAGACCGATGAGAGCAAAAATGGGCCGTATTGCATTGTTCGGCTTCGCATTGCGTCCGGCCCATTGCATACCCACTGTATGGGCTTAAAAATAAGAAAAAAAACGAAAGCTCCCACAAACACTAGGCCCATCTGACTTATTACAAATTCCGCCCAGCCCATTTAAAATCTCGTAGCCGCGCGTCAACGAACAAAACGACGCAGCCAGAGAGCCCATCATCTCCCCAATCTCCCCAAAAACCCTAGAGCGTCAGGTTCCTCCGAGCTCCCTCCCAGTGCATTCGGCCGGTGCGTGCGGCATCCCACACCGCCGCCGCCCGCCCGCCATGGCCGACGTCGACATGGCTGAGCTCCCACAGACCCCGCGCTCCACTGCCGGCGACGACGATTTCTCCTTGCTGGACGGAGAGGGCGACCTCGCCGCGACAATCCTTGCGCGCTACGGCGGCTCGCCGCAAGAGGACTTCCAGCACCTCTGCGCCACCGCCGCCGCCATGGCGCAGGCCGTTAGCGATCAGGGAGTAGCCGCCACCCCCGTAGCCTACTTTGCCGCGTCCGCCGCGGCGCTCGCCCTTTCGCTCGCGCGGGGCCCGTCGGCGCCGATCGCAACGTCGCGGGAGCGCTTCTCGTCTTCCTCTCCGCGGCGCTTCCTGCCCTCCCAGCCGCCGTGGTGCGGGCCCGTGGCCGTGAGGTCGCTGACGACGTGATGCGCGTGCTCGATTTCCCTTCCACGCCCGATTCAGGCGTCAGGGCGGGGTTGAGGTGCCTCGCGCATTTGATATCCGCGGGGGACAGGACGAACTGGGAGGCGGTAGAGCCATTATACACTATGATCCTGTGCCTCAGTATCGATCACCGGCCAAA
The DNA here is from genome assembly GCA_015847255.1 of Hyparrhenia diplandra. Lineage (NCBI taxonomy): Eukaryota > Viridiplantae > Streptophyta > Magnoliopsida > Poales > Poaceae > Hyparrhenia > Hyparrhenia diplandra. The sequence goes on from JADLZK010003598.1 coordinate 39,264, forward strand.
GGTATGAACAAAGTTGACACTCTCCAACTGCTGCTTTCATTCAAATTTCGTTCCCTTTCAAACTAACTAATGACTTCACTGAGTGCGCCAATGTGTGGAAATTGATTGTATTACCGTTTCTCATTTAGCCATATTAGAGGCTCAAATCAGCCAGCCAATTACTATTTCTGTAAAGTATCATTCAGTATCAGTGAGAAGGTTGAAATCAGTTCATGGTTTACTTTGGTGAGCTGTAGGTGCGGAAACAATCTCATTCATGCCTGCGGGATGTTCTCCTGAGTTTTCAAAGGCAAGCAATTTTGGTTCCAGCAAGTGAAGCAATAACTAGATCTTTTGAGCGATTTCTGCTGCTTGCTGGAGGATCCAGTTCTGTAAATACAGCTGTAGCAGAGGAAGGCCCCAAGGGGGCTAAGGAAGTCCTGTATATTTTGAATGCTTTGATATGCTGCCTTCCACTTATGGCATTGAAGCCTTCCAATACCATCTTGAAATACTTTAAACCACTGTTAGATTTGCATCAACCAATTTTGACAAGGAGTCTGTTGGACATTCTGCATGCTGTTGCTGAGAGTCCAACACTACAGCTAAAATCTGATGTGTTATTGGACCTTCTGTGCTTGTTGGGGCTGTCAGTGTCTTCAGAAAGGAAATCAGGAGATGAAATGGCTTCAATTGCACGACTTTTACATGTTGGTACTAAAAAAATTTACAAGCAAAACAGGGACATTTGTGTTGCAAAGCTTCCATTGGTATTTACTTCACTTGGAGGTTGGTTCTTCTCATAAATTTAGCATTTCTTAATTGGTCGATGATGCTTACATAGACTGCCATGTTCATTACCTAACTTTTTTTTTTTTTTTTTGACAATTGCTTGTCAGATATATTATCAAGTGACTTCGAAGAGGCGATATTTTCTTCTGTGGAGGCTTTTAAACGTTTAATAGATAGCTGCATCGATGAAACCTTGGTTTCACAGGGAACTGCTCAGATGAAGGCTAGACATCAAGGGTTGAAATCCGACCCCACAATCATTGAGAAGATATGTGCTATCCTAGAAGGCTTGCTAGATTTCCGCTACAGTGACGTCTGGGACAGATCATTTAATGTAATTTCAGTGGCATTTGACAAATTTGGTATGTATTTCAGCACCTTAGCATATCCTCACACATCCATACAGTTTTGTTAATGCATTTCATTCTGCATCATGTCACTGATTCTGTTATGATGGTGATAATAGATCAGCATTTTCGTTATCTATAGCTTAGCTGTGTTGGAGATTTTGAGTTCCTAGTCTTATCTGGCCAGTGGTCACAACTCACTAAGGCACCATGTTTTTATTCTTGGGCTCCGATATTTGTAACTTGAACTAACTTGCTATGTCCATTTTTTTGGATGAAAATTTGATTATTTTATTTATTTTACTTCAGCTAGTTAGGATACTTGAGCTGAGATATATGACATTTATATAAAAACAGGAGAGTTTTCAGCTGACCTATTGCCGGAAGCAGTCAGGAACTTGGCAGACATGCAAAACTTGTCAGATGGCGACTTTTCCTTCGGAAGCAGGTACCTTTTTCCCGTAACTACACGGACACTTAATTCTCCTTGCTTATTTGCTTAGTTACCGTACCAAATATAAGATACTTCCTCCAGTAACAGATAAGTGTAGTCAATCAAACTTTGGGTAGATTACTTTACTTCCTCCTGTAACAGATAAGTGTAGTCAATCAAACTTTTGGTAGATTACTTTTTAGTGTATTTACTTGGAGGCTGTTTGGCTGGTGGATAAGCCGGCTGATGCTTTTTTGTTGTGAGAGAAAAACAATGTACCACGGCTGATGAGTCGGGCTTTTTGAAAATGACATGAGTAGGTTTGTCTTGGAAAATAGTTTGACAGTATAAATTTCCTGTGTTTTATAAATATGTTACAGAAATTTATAACTCAAATTCATGTTCTGGAAATCATCCCCATTCTCCAAATTTTGACTTATTGTGACTGGAGGGAGTATCTTTGCTAGTAAAGGATACAGGGTTTGTCAAAATGTTACTTAGGGGAATCAATTAATCATGGCTGTTGCGCAGAGTGCTATCTTGTTCTGGTTAAAACATATTCCTAAGGGAATGGATGACAGATAATGCTGTGCGGTGTGCACATTCATGGCCTTATACTGCAATAATTTATTTGGTCTTTGATTAGTTAATCACTTAATCTCTTCCTTCCATTCTGCAGCTTGATGCATGTCTTGGTTCAGCGATTGCAGCAATGGGGCCAAAGAATGTTCTTGAAATTCTTCAGATTCAGTCAATATGTGATGAAAATTCATGGATTCTCCCTATTATGGAGAAGCACATTGTTGGCGCCAGTTTACAATTTTTCTTAAGAGATATGCTGGGTATGATTAGAGACATCGAGAAAAGCATTCCTAAGGTATTTGATATCCATTGAAAATTCTCTGCTTTGCAAAAATAACTTGATTTTGGACTGAGCTCTTACTGTGTGCACCCTCACTATGTTTTGGATATATCAACTGAGCAGCTTTTGAAGAATGACAAACTTCTCTCTGCCAAGAGAGCTGGAGGTTATGTGTATTCTCTGTGGTCTTTGTTACCATCTTGTTGCAACTACTCATGTGACACGGCAAGCAATTTTAGAGTTTTACAAGATGTCTTATGTGACACTCTCCAAAACCAACCTGACTTGCGTGGCATTGTTTGCTCCAGTATTCAGGTGTTTCTCATGGTCTCATTTATGTTATACAAATTGTTTGCCCTTATAAATGTCTTCTATATTTATCTTGTGTTCTTTATAGGTTTTAATCAAACAAAACAGAGAAGCTCTGTCAGTTTCTAGGGAAGAAGATATTCTCGCTGAGGATGAAATAAGCAAATCTGAAAGAAGAGCAAAGGAACATTATACTCAAAATCTGGCTGAGGAAAACTTGAAAGCCATATGTGCTTTCTCTCCAAAGCTTCTGGAAGTACTTTGTTCTATATTCTTGATGTCTTCGAATGATGCTATTGGATTGTTGCAGGTATATTATCTAATTTCTTATTTGAAAAGAATTTCTGATCATATTGCTGTGGTTGAGTTATCGAGACTTGAAAGATACATTTTCCTAGCTAAAGACACTTGCTTCTATATTTTTGAGGGAACTATTTCTTTTGGCCCCAGCAAGAGTGCGGAGCCTACGGCACTGGGATGCACTCTTTTTTTTTATTTCTTTTTGGCTTCTTCTTGAGTTGGTATGTTAAAGGGTATATTTTCTTTGGTAGAGATGTTGATTATAGCTCCTCACAAATTCCATCATATCTTTATTCCTCAATGACATCACTTGAAATTCGACAGTGTAACTCTAATTTCTGTGCGCTGATTGTTGAAACTATTCCTTTTGGAACCAAATTGTCCTATATTATACAATAAAGGAAGTCTCATATTTTGTGGAATGAAAATACAGTTCTCATTGTGTGAGTCTATTAATTGAATTGTTTGATGACTGTAATTCAGTTATGTTATTTAATCTGCATATTTCCCCTCTTGATTGAACCTGTAGCCTGCTATAAGTGAGATAGCTTCCATATCAGACAAAAATGTCGTTGGAAAATTCTTCGTTGATGCAATAAAAAAGTTGTTGGATGCTACAAATGCTGTTAATACAGAGGCTGTGGATGATAGTTCAATGGAAATTGAAGCTGATTCCAACAAAAATAGCATGAAGAGGTTTGTATGAGTTTATGCTCTTGAAATTTCTTAGTTATTTATAAATTTTTCGAGTTTTGATGTTGATCATATGCCTTCATTTGAATTCCAGGGCTCTACTTTTGGACTTTGCAGCTTCATTGATGCCTGGTTTAGCTGAAAAGTCTATCAATGTGCTGTTCAAATATGTGAAACCTGCAGTTAAGGTACATATGGTTTAATGCAAGTTAAGATTGTCTTTTTCATGTAACCACGAATCTGAGTTCAGTCTACCATAATTTTTCTGTTTCTAGGATGGTGACTCTTTGATTCAAAAGAGAGCGCACAAGGTCCTGTCAATGCTGCTCAAGGTCTGTTAATATTTTTCAGTTTGGTTTTCATATAAGTTTTTTTGCACATAATAAAAGTTATTTCCATCTATTCAATAAGTGTCAACCATTTCAGGATGCTGAATTTGTTCAAAAGAATTTGGATGATTTGTTGGAATTGATGATTTCATCGCTGCCATGTCAATTCCCTCAAACGCTACAGACTCGAATGCTTATATCACCTTATTGTTTACATTTTGAAGGTTGGTAAAAAAGAGGCGGCCATATATTTTGGTTGACAAATGTGTATTTGTACCTGTGAGAGCAGTAACAAGAACTCTACACTTGTCTGTCTGCAGGATTCATCTATGCTTAGAATTAGAAAGAGAGACGTTATTAGTTCATTCATCACTGAAATACTTCTTGCATTGAAGGAGGTAAATGAGTTTATGTTTGGTTTTGGATGATTTCTCGGTTATTAGTCTGTAACCAGGAATGCCTTTCTCAACCAGGATGCTGGCAGCCTGGCAGGATTATGTTTTTTCGTTTTTCAATATTTGTGTTCAAATGTTTCTTCACCTAGTGTTAGGCTTAGTCCTGCCTTTTATCTTTACAACAATAGCATTGGGAAGATTTTTATGGATGATGTTTCAGAAATTTGAACCCGTTATTAGTTTGCTCCTCACCTTTTTTGGACATCTATCGCTATGAAATATGTAGCTTCATATTGGCTGTTTAAAAATTAATTGTTTATTCTGATAGGACAGCTTTGCTATTTGCATACCAAATAAAACCATGTGATTAACAGTGACTGGCTGATGTTTATTGACAGGCCAACAAGAAAACCAGAAACAGAGCTTATGATTTGCTTATTGAAATTGCCCGTGCATGTGAAAATGCTGGAAATGACGGGACAAAGGAGGGCTTGCAAGAGTTCTTTTTTCATGGTACTTGTATACCGTCTGTCATTACCATTTTGACATGTTTTGTGTTTGCTCATAGCTATTAATTGTTTGGCTATTGAATACGAGATCTCTGTTCTAGCCTGTATTCCTCTACATAGGGCACACACACTCATAGTATGGTTTAATAACTTGGTCTGTTTTTGTGTTCAGGTTGCTGGTGGTCTAGCGACTTGTCAAACGCCGTGTACAATTAGTGCCATTGTAACTGGGTTGGCTCGGTTGACTTATGAATTCTCAGAGCTTATTGGAGTAAACACAAGTTCCTTCCTCAGAATTTCTTGCTTTTGCAAAGGAACAACCGGGAAATAGTCAAAGTAAAGTGCACTACAGAATTCTAGCTTATACCTTTACCCTTTCGTCTACTGTTTTAACTGCTCGTTTACACTTTCATTGGCATTGTCATCAGGCAAACTTAGGTTTTGTCAAAGCTTTAGTGGCTAAATCTAAAGCTGACATGTTGCATGAACACTTGAATGGAGTTGTTGAAGGCCTGTTGAGCTGGCAAAGTGATATAAAGAATTCCTTTAAAGCTAAGGTCTGTTGCTTTTTTTCTTGATATCGCAATATTTTTTGTGTGGTGAAATAATCGTTGTTAAATTATTGGCACTTTACTAGTTCAAAGAAATGTGTGGATATGATAATATTTGTTTTGTTGCTAGTGTCTTGTTCTATATTAGGATGGATAAAAAGAATATTGAGTATGCATTGTTATCCTTTTCTTAGATCTTTAACGCCACATTCTGTTGTTAGGTCAAGTCCCTCATAGAAATTCTTGTGAAGAAATGTGGTTTGGAGGCTGTGAAAGCTGTGATGCCTGAAGAGCATATGAAATTGCTCACGAACATTAGGAAGGTAACATCCATTGTTTTATGCGGCTCTTTGCAGGGGGGGGGGGCATATTTTTCTCCAGTCTTACCCGTTACGATTGAGTTCATGTGATGTTTGCCAGATTAATGAGCGAAAATTGCGTAAGGCAAAATCTTCTGAGGATGGGGACGCCTCGTCTATGGCCTCCGGAGCTACAAGGTATCCTTTATTCAGTTGATGGAAGTGTATGGCCATGTCATTGATGAATTGATGATACACATCTGAAAAAGAACAGAATCCATTGATAGCCTTCTAAGGTTTGGAGAAATTAATGTTGTTCCTAAATCTAACTGTCTACCCATGTTTCCTACAGGCAAAGTAGATGGAATCACACACAAATGTTTTCAGATTTTGGAAGTGATGATGAGTCAGATGGTCCTTTCTCTACCCAACACACTGTTACTTCTCGATCTCGTACTGAATCAAAAGCTTCAACTCGGTATGTGAGGTGATGTTAACATGCAGTGAGGTTCTGGTTAGCAGCTGAAATAATATTCTTTTGTTTGTCCTGTCTAGGCTGAGTCGGAGGCGCCAAGGAGATAAGAATCTACTGGAGAAGTTCATTGACCATTCAACTGGCGATCCCCTAGATTTACTTGACCAGAAAAGGGTGCGGTTGGCCCTCAAATCAGCAGGGAAAAAGAGGTCTGCACCCGATGATGATGACGACGAGTTCGAGGTGGACCCTGAAGGTCGTATAATCGTGCGAGAAGAGCGGGAGAAGCGGAAAAAGAAGCATGTCTCTCATGATGATGATGACGCTGATGGAAAGAGCTCTGTCAGAAGCCAGTCCATTAAAAAGAGGAAGACTTCCAGTTCTGGTTGGGCCTACACTGGGCACGAGTACACCAGCAAGAGGGCCAGTGGTGATCTGAAGAAGAAAGACAAGATGGAACCTTATGCATACTGGCCGATGGATCGGAAGCTTCTCAACCGCAGGTCGGACCGCAAGGCGTCTGCACGCAAGGGCATGTCCAGTGTCATGAAGATCACCAAGAGTCTTCAAGGGAAGAGTGCAAGTGCCGTTCTTTCTGCTAAACGGTTGGGAAAAACGAAGCACAAAAACAACAAATAAGTAGGGTAGTGGTGAGTGGTGACGAACCTTTGGAGCAGTTGACCTGATGATGTTGGCGGGTAATTTTGGTCTGTACAGTGCCAGAATTGATCAGTCTGTATGTGCCGTGTTTTCGTCTTCTCGGACCAGTCTTGTATTAGGGTTTGACACTTGGGGTTTGTATTGTTTGATCGTTCTTTGTTTTTTGTTTTGTCCACAAAATGGCTGAAGAGAGTTCCGACCAAAGGACCAAAATCTTTGAAAAATTTTTCGTTATTGTCCACCATAAATAAAAATGTTTGAAAAAAAAAAAATTGATCTGATTAAAATCTGCACTAAAGATGTTCTAAGCACTAAAAAAAAGAGTTCCGACCAAAGGACCAAAATCTGACGAAGAAAAATGTTTGGATGGAAAACAGATCATTTTGAGCACCATAAATATGTCCCGAGCACGAAGAAGTCCTGATAAAAAATGAAAATCATTACGAGCACTAAATATTCCATGGGATTTTATTCGTCGCAGCCAGCCAACCCACAAAAAAAACGTAATCCATCCAAAGAGAACAAAGAAATGCATCACCACCCACGCACGTTCTTTGTGGGATTTTCTTAAAAAAATAAATCTATTAATCCATCCAAAGAAAACAAAAGAAATGCATCACCAAGGTATTGTTTGCTTCTACTGTTTTCAAAACTAATAGTATACCCCACGTGCGTTTGTTTTGCTGTGGGATTTTCGTAAAGACACACAAAAATTAAATCTATTATACAAAATAATATACATTACTATAGGTATTTTATTTTTATATAATGTATACATATATATCAATCTGACTTGCATGTTATTTTATTATATGATCTGAAAAAAATTGGAAATAAAAAAAGCTGAAGACGTGAAAAAACTAATAAAATTTCTTCGGATGATTACATTGTAGAGGAAAAAGTAATGAAACAAATAGCATATGTACATCACCAAAACTTGTTTGTTAATATAATGCAAACCACCGGAGTAAAAAAATTATCAAGTGAGTTTGAAAAAAAAAAAAAAAAATAATGGCATATATATAATTTGACTTGCATGTTAGGATAAACTGAAAAAATATTTGATTGCATTGTAGAGGAATTGAGTAATGAAACAAATAGCATATCTAGACGACTTGTTTGTTAATATAATGAAAATATTAAATATCTAAAATATTTCAGGAATGATAAAGATAACATGGACTTGTTTGTTTATATTAAATATTAATTATGAGATGATAACATGGTTACTTAATTAGAGATGATACGGACTTAGTAGAGAATGATGTAGACACCTTGTATGGAGAGATAAAACATTTAGTAATGTCACTTAGTGGGGAAATAATATGGACACCTTGCATGAAGAGAGAATTCCTCTAGTGAGGTTTATCTTTATAAGAGTTATAGAAGATTCCCTGCCAAAGTGGGTCCTAGTTAAATTGTGATAGCTTTACTACCTAACAATATGTCTTGCTCTTAGGACAGAACACGCAGTCTCAAACTCCAGGATTTTCCATTGTTTGGCGTTACTGCCGTGTCAGCCAATTTAACTGCCTAATTTCAGACCAGTAATAATTCGTTCAACTTCAATACCGCCAAGCCAGTTCGGCTAAAAGGCTAAAAGACACAGTGATCGACCAGCTAAATGAATGGTGTGTGGAAACATTTTGGTTGGGAGGTGGAAGAATTTTGCCTTAGTTCGTCCCCAAGCGCAAAGATAGACCTTGTGGCACTTGTGGAGTTGTCGAACTTGGATGACATTTGTGGATTTGTGGTTGAATTTGTAAACTTGTGGATTACTTTATGTGGTGCATGTGATATATGTGTCTTACATGTGAGATATATGTGATATACATGTGTGTTTTGTATCCAAAATGTGAGAAAAAAAAAGAAACGATTCTTTACTAAGTGCTGACGTCAGCACTCCGCAAAGGAATCATTCTTTGCCGAGTGCTGACATCAGCACTCAAAGTTGTCATTCTTTTGCCGAGTGCCACGACGTCAACGCTCATCAAAGTTACCATTTTTTGCCGAAAGTGCGACGTCGTGGCACTCGGCAATGGAACAATCTTAGCCGAAGCGGCCGCGCCATTATGGCGCCGGCAAAGGTGGAGCTTTGCCGAGCGTCGTAATGGACCGGTGCTCGGTAAAGCCGTCGTCACCATTGCGCACCCGCCATCCGTAGCTTTTCTTTGTCGAGAGTCGTCCTGGCGCTCGGCAAAGGCTTTGCCGAGTGCACGAGGAATGACTCTAGGCAAAGAGGTTTTTGCCGATGTTATCTTTGTCGAGAGTAGCTCTCAGCAAAGTCTTTACCCACGGCTTTTGAGCCTTTACCGAGTGCATCACACGCTAAGACGCGAGTCCGGTAGTGACTTGTCTGCTGGTTGTTGGTTAATGAATTTTCACTCTGATATAATTTCGCTTGCTCCTATATGCTACTCAACTTGCCTACTCCCAGGTCTCCACTTAAACACCGAACTAAAAAACAAATAAATGCAGCTAATCCTCTCCTTGGACTTCGCTACATACATACATACTCCGTAGAACTCTACTCGATCCATGCTGCTTCTCATAAAAGAAATATGTGTTTCAGTACGATCAGCTGGCCGTAGCTAGAGGTAGCCTAGAGCGGCAGAGCCTTACTTAATCTGCCTAATAAAGTAAACGATCGATCTGATCCATTAACGGCAACTAATTGAATTCTTCGTACGCAACAGTGACTTGTGATGCTGATGAGATGAATGAGCAGCAGATAGCAGTAGCGCATCAGTACTACTATATATTACGGATATATATATGTGCTTGCAGTGCAGTGCAGAGACTTTCTTGTTCAGTTAGTAGTATAGTTGCGGTCGGTGCCATTCATCTGAACCAAATGTGGGGCGGGGCACTTGGGATTGCAAACAACGCACGCCGCCCTGCACGCGCTCTCCGTTTTGTAGCAGAAATTTGTTGTCAAGCAACAATATGTTGGTGTATTCTTCCTGTACCTCTTTTGGCAAAATATAATATCCAGCTTGCTCTCATCTAGTGTCGTAGCATTGCTCCTTGTCTTTGTACTTCTGACCTCGACCATCAGGTGAGGACGATGGGCTGCGGGCATCAGGAAGATTTGTTCATCAGTCCGGCCGGCCGTGCGTATTTACACACATATAGACAGTTAAAGATACAAATAATAGACCGATGGTCAAATGCAACTTTACACAATACTACTGTCGATGCAGCGAGAAACAAGATGACGATCATCATGCACCCTGCTAAACCTCCACGCCTCTCATCCATATTGCATCCTGAATGCATATGGTACACGAGTCAGCCTGCAAGGAGAGCTCTAATCAATCAATGGTCGCACACATATGACATATGGCTACAAGTATTGGGCGACTTTTATATACACACGGTTCATGCATGGTGTGCATGAGGAAACGTCGCATGCATTCAATCGTGTCTTTAGTTACCGCGTGGTAATTTCCTTTGTCTTCACATCAGATCTGAAACCTCTGCGTTTCAAAAGCAACGAACGAGGGATTAGCTGTTAATGACTCGTATTAATTCAAGGCAACGGATTGGTGCCAGGCCAAAATGAATGGTGTGTGGAAACATTTTGGTAGGGAGATGGAAGAGCTTTGCCTTAGATCGTCCCCAAGCGCAAAGATAGACCATTGCGTAGACAAAGCACAGAGCTACAATCTTGCCTACTTTTGTAATTATTGTCTTAATTTTTATAATATAAATTATCATTTTGGTATAAGTTGATTGTGTGCATAATATGTGGCGGAGTCTTATGTAGAGCCTTTATAAGATTACAACAGGGGTAATTAGTTCATCGAGTATTTCAACAATAGCAGCATCAATCATATACAGGATGTAAGCTGGCAGTGACGTGTGTAATTCTTCGGTCCTAGGACCAGTGTGTCTGGCACTGTGGGAGCCATTTGTATATAAATTCCTTTTCCTTCTTAATTGAGCGGCAAAGCCCCTACCTTTTACTTTAAAAAGACATATACAAGATGTATATATATGTCACAATAGCCAAACAAAAAGTTTTTTTTTCGAAAGCAAGTATTTTAACTAGAGTTTATTAGTAGAAAGCTACTAGGGGGGCAAATGAAATCTACAAAATGTAATTTGGAATGAAGGGAATAGTGTAGAGATAAGAAAAACAAATACTACATATTTGTCATTGTGGGGTTATGGTAGAGCTACATCGTTATAGCACATCTTTTTGTTCAACCACACCTGAAGTTTTTTCGCGATCGTGGGGGTTTTCCTCCCGGCCTGCCCTCCCACTTGTTGAGCAAGAATAATTAGTATATGCATGAGGAATGAGTTGATTCCACCAAAATTCATGCATGGTTTGAATTCATGATGCATTTTAATTCATAAAGCATGGAATGTTGCCGTCGAGGCCGCAGTGCACGCGTGTGGTAGTTGCCGGAGGAGAAAAAAAAGTCATAGATTATATTAATTTTCATGCGGTTCAATATTCACAGATCGTGCATGCAATTTGTTACGTATAATAGTTTGAGGTCAAGAGAACACTATTTTGTCACCAAACTAATCACCTATCACAAGTCGTGCCCCTTACTGAATTCGCAATGAACAGAACTAACAAAAACTCACCAAACCAGAACAAAATTCCTTCTTTTTGTCTTCCTCTCTCCTCTCCAAGTGTTTTGTGTGTGTGTGTTCTGCTCTCCTCTCTCCCCTTGCACAACAGCCTCAGCCTAACTCGCAATACCCAAGGCCAGCATGCCAACAAACCTAGGTTCACCGAAGCCCAAAAGTAACTAATGAGTTGATTCCACCAAAATTCATGATATGAATTCATGATGCATTAACTCATGAAGCATGGGATGACTCCACAAACCAAACACATCATAAGGCCTTAGGCTAACCCAATTACCAAGCTACGAATTAATCTTAGCAAACAAGAATAATAAAAGATTCCTCTGCATGTTTTCAGTTTTCATCCACTCTCTTCTTTGCGACGATCACGTCCTTTCCACATTCTTGCCGCAGCTGTTAGATAGAATAAAGGACGCAACAATTATAAGTTAATCGTGGTTTGCTGTCACCTCCATGAAAACCATCAATTGTACCTCCATTTGCTTAATTGCTTGGCATGCACCTTATTGGAAATGAAGAATTCAAACCCTAATGCTAGTACCCTTGGCTCTTCTTGGCTTGCATTGCATCTGTCATTACATAAGAGCTCCACCAGCTATGATAGCGATGACAGTGAGGCCAGTGGTGATGCCTACTTGAGCCAAGTACACCAAACCGATTCAAAGATTGCTAACAGTGATGAATGCAACCAACAAGCAAAGCGTATCAGCAAACTACTTCTAATGCTGGTATGATGTCAATTTTGGGCACCACAAACTTCAAAATGACATTTATTTTTCTCTCCCTGACCCAAGTTCCTTTGGTTATTGATTTCAAAAACTAGCTTCAGCTACAAATTCATATACTATTCCAGTACTGGTAGTCTAGACGTCTAGTACTCCAAAAAAATTATCTGAATAATGGTAGTAGAGAAACAATGCCCATACATTTCTAAAGAGATACAAAAAAAAAAAGGCTGTTTGGATCGCCAGTTATTTCATAGAAATTTCACATGAATCATTTCGGTTTCATATAAGAAAAACATAGTAACAAAAAAAAAATACCACGTTTCAAACAGAGTATAACAAACATGTGTTTGGATGCAAAACTGCAACTGTAATGATGCGTGTCATGGTGCATCAAGATTCAAGAGTTGATTGAGTATGTGACAGGATCACTCTCGCAGCATCCGCTTCACCATCTGCAGTGTGGGCGCGAACCTGGTGGTGTTGAGCCGGATGTCCTGCTCCCGCCAGTAGAACTTGGCGTTGCTGCCGTTCCGGTAGAACACGTCGGGGTCGGCGATCACCGGGTGGTCCTTGCCGTACCTGTCGTACAGCGTGCTCTCCTCGGCGGCGATGCTGTAGGCGACGTGGCGGAGCCCCATGTGCGCCGCCGGGGCGCCGAAGAAGCCTTCCCCGTAGGGCTCCATCTTCCCCACGGGATCACCTGCACCACCACGGCGCCCGCGCGAAGGAACACCATGTTGGTCAGCCCGGCGCCGTGCGCGCCCACCAGCACGTCGCACGCGTCCACCTCGCGCGCCACGCGCCCACGCCCGCCGCGGACGCCGCTTCCTCCATGCGCGCCACCTCGAAGCCGGCGCGCTCGATCGCGTCCACGATCGCGCCCTCGTTCACGAACCGCCGCGTCTGTCCCCGGAGGATGAGCATGAGCCGCGGCGGCTTCGTGCCAGACTTGCACGGTAGCGCGGCGACGGGTGGCAGGGAGTAGGCGTCCCGGACGAACTCGCGGAACGCGAGCATGTCGTACCCGTTCGGGGCGCGCGCCGGGTCGATGTCGAAGTCGCGGTGGCCGCGGAGGCCGACGACGAGGTGGGCGTAGCACCGCACGACGTCGCCGTCCGCGTCGAGGTCGACCACGTCGTACCGCGAGAGCGCGCGGAGGACGCGGTCGTACTTGCCGAGGAACCAGGCCTGCTGGGCGCCAGCGCCGGTGGCGAGGAGCTCGACGTCGCCCCCGAAGGCTCGCGCCGTCGTGAAGAGCGGCACCAGCACGTCGCTGAAGGCGTGCCAGTAGTTGAACGTCAGGCCGCCGAGCGCGAACACCACGGCCGGCACGGACCGGCGGACCGTGCAGCGGGGAGCCTCGTGGAGTGTGGACGCGTCCAGGGACCGGACGATCACCTCGCGGACGCCGACGATCTTGCGGGACTGAGAGCGGATGCTCCAGGAGGCCGCCGTGGCCGTGGCGAGCTGCGGCGGCGGCGGGATGAAGTAGACCACCGACTTGTTGACGCCACTCGCCGTGCGCGCGTCGCCCCACATCTCGCACCCGTCGTAGCGTGGGTCGGAGAGGTCGCAGATCGGCTCCAGTGGAGGATGCACAGGGGCAACAGAGGTCGCCGTCGCCGGCGCAATCTCTTCACCTTCAACTTAAAATAAATGGTTACGGTCCGAGACATGTGTGCGGACAGTGTCATCCATGATGAACTCGACTGGACTGCAAGGTAGCTCACCTAGCGGTGGCAGTGCATGACCACTCGTCTCCTCCCCCGTCGCCGGCGAACCTGCGCCGCCGTCTCCCGACGAGCTCCGCAAGAGAGCTAAACCGTAGGTTAGGATGTCTGGCAGGTTTGACACGAATAATTCAAAGATTGCCTCACCGTTGGTGCCACGGGCTCCGAACTGCGTCGGCACGGAGAGAAAGGTCACGGCCGCGACGACAAGGCCGGCGAAGAGCGCGATGGCGAGTCTGCTCTCCGCGAGCTTCGGCCATAACTTGTTCAGAGTCTTATTCATTTGGACTGGAACCGGCAGTTGGCAGTGGTACGCAAGAGGTCCAGCCAGGACACTCCCGTCTCTTCTCCTCTTTAAGAAGCCGCTTTTGGCTTCAGGAAATTCTGCGTTCCATGACTCACACCCCATGGAATTCTCATACATCATGGAATTCTGCATTTCAGGTCTTCAGCTTCAGGGCATGAGTCATGGCTACAGGGATGTGGGAGCCTTTTTAGGCAATACGACATGGTGCTGTGTTGCAGTACACGTCTTATTTTCGGTCGTTTGGACGGCTCCACGCATACGTTTCAGCAGGTTGCTTGCTCTGAATTGCCTGTTAAATACTAGTATGGCTGCTGGATCTGGCAGGGTAGAAACTACTTTCAATTCAAGGGTGTAAACGATAGGTACCGGACTCCTTTTATTCTTTCTGTAATGTGCATTCACAACAGATCACTTGACTTGTCAGCCTATAACAGTGCTTGCCCCTGAAGGTCTTGCCTAACTTGGGATGAAGCGCCAAAGGCCATCATGGACATATTTGCCACGAGGCATCAGTGCATCACGACCAGGGCCATGACATGCAAGGCAACCACGAGAGACATCACATCTTCACCTGTCCTCTACTCTCGACAACTCAAAATGAGTCGACGGTGTGTACACTACCAATCAAACGATCAGTGTCCACGCCGCTTCCCAAAACCTCATTCGGCTCCTAAAGTTCTACCCCGGACATGATATGATTCTACAAGAGGATAAGACATTAAAACCAGCTATGCTTTGTCATTTGAAGCTGGTGAGGTAACTGTGCAGAGAAACTAATCCTGAACATTAGGCAGTTTTAAGGGGGAGTGCACACTCCCCACGATCTAAGGAAAGCACAACATTTGCTTTCACTGTTTTAGTATAATTACAAGGGGTGTCATCTGGACATTCCCCATTTCTGTTCTGCAGCTTCCTCCCTCCTCCCTGCAGACAGTTATATGTATCTGAGTTTCTCTCCTAGTCCTGCCCAAGTGAAACCAAGGCAGAAGTTATGCTGAAATTACAGTAAAAAGAACAAAAAGAAAAACTACAATCAGCTCACTTGTCTGACAAACAAAAAATCATGACTGGACCCATTAGAGCATATTATTATTATTTTTTCTAAAATAATAATAATAAACCATTATCCTTTTTTCGTGAAATAAGATGACACTTGACATTGAATCTTTATATAAGATAAAAAGTTAAAAACTGAATGTGTCCTGATGCCTTGTTTTGCGAAATAAGATGCCACATCATGCAGCTACTTTTAATAAAGGAAAAACAATGTGATGAAAGACAAAGGCCAAGAGCGAGGTGCCCAATTTCCTTCAATCAAGGACTATTCATACTCGTTGGATTGGTCAGCCAGATTTTCCTAGCCCCATTTAATCCGACTCCCTTCACCCACCCAAGGCCGTCACAACCGCCGCCTTGAGCAGCGGGGCTCCACTGCTCTGCCCTCCTCCCTCAGGCGGTTTCATGCTGTTAAATCCACTATTAGCTAAACCATCTTCAACGAGAACACCCGTCAATTGCCCCTAGACCCCACCCCTCCACACTTCGGCAGACAGTGTCCACATTGCCTTGGCACCACAAACTTTACCAAGCCAGCCTCCCTCTCTCTCAGGTGACCTCCAAACATGCCTGAATCATGTAAGTCCTCGCACCCAGTGCTAAATCCCGAAACCAAACCAACCCCAAATAAAAACCCGACCCTGATACTTGCAAGATCCAAGTCACCTTTAGATTTTATACCAAATCTGAAACAATGAACTGCAGTTCAAACAGCATTGCAAGCTGTATTTGTCTGCCAAAAAAATACCT
Organism: Hyparrhenia diplandra; assembly: GCA_015847255.1. Classification (NCBI taxonomy): domain Eukaryota; kingdom Viridiplantae; phylum Streptophyta; class Magnoliopsida; order Poales; family Poaceae; genus Hyparrhenia; species Hyparrhenia diplandra. The sequence continues at coordinate 55,376 of JADLZK010003598.1, forward strand.
ACCTTAAAAGTTAGGCAGTGATGGCGTAATGTGAATATGAGCTTAGTCCCATCCAACAGGGAAAAATATGAGTCAGGGCTAAGGAGGTACCTGATGAAATTAAATATTGCATTGAAAATAACAATGGAATCATTGGAAGATCAAATAAAAACTAGGTTACTGGGAAGGGTCTTACCCAGATTTTCTTTTCATCTAATGTTTTGTGCTACTGAAGGCAGGGCTGGCCTTTTCTCTACTAGCTCATAGTGGAGAACAAAGTTGTCCTGCAGTAAACACAAGATAATGTAACTTTCAAGTGTACAAGAGATACCACATATTTTTTTCTAGTATATAAGCCAACAGGACCAAACCTTACGGATCGAATCCCAGATCTCAGGGTCAAAGCAAAGGTAAGATCCACGTTCATAGAGGTGAGTTTTGACTAGAGGTTCCACATTTGCAGGTCTTGTGAACCATAAGCGCACTTCTTTATGGTAAAACCATCCCCGATTATACCTGACAGACAATCAAATAGACTATAGGGTTTATTAAGGTTAATATACATAAAGAAAAAAAACAGTTTAATCTTGGTTAGGTTTAGCTGTGCTGTACTAGGTTATCAAGTGTGGTACATGTGAAAAGGTAGCTTTTGACAAATATAGTTAGATACTATTGCTGTCATTCAATAGTAGACAGAATGAAAGAGATTCATGGCAATAGCTTGCAAAATGGCTAAGCATACAAGAAAACTCAAGGGACGGGCAGCAATGCGACATAAACATTCATCAAAGTTAGCAAACCAACAAATAAATATTGTAGTGGACTGAAACTTCATTTTAACTAAAATGAGAAGTCAAGAGTAAATTTAAAAACAATTGTGGTCAGGTAGTCTAGCTGCTTAGAGCGGCGGTTCAAGGCTTTACTAACCCAAACAACAATCCATGCATAGGTTCCTAGTGTGTAGAAGTAACATAATCTTTCAAAACAAACCCAGAAAAACTGCCAAATTATATAGCACAAAAGCTCGGCTGGTTCAACATTCACTGAATTAGGTTCATATATGCAGGTTGCATTTGCTTCTAATAAGGGAAACTGGCATCATTAACCCATCGTCAGGCTGGCAGCTGTTTATTTATAAACAAGTTTTAGCATTAACAAGGATATTAATCTTTGTCACGGATATTGATGATATGGTATCGTAACACTTAATACAGTACAAGAAAAAAGGTCTAGAAACATTAAAAAACAAAGAGCAAGAAAATTCAGATAAACATAGCACCAAGATATGCAAAAGAAATGGCCTCATTGTACTCACAGTTCATTGGCAGCATACAGCTGAGCTTCATCCTTTGGCATGCTGCAAGAAGAAAAAAATATAATCAGAATAAACTATGGTGAGTAAATGACAAGCCTAATAAAGTAAAATATTATGGTATAACTGTGGAAGTACCTATAGAAGATGTAAAATAGTGTTAACAAGTGAAACTTCTGAAAAAGTAAGGGCTGCAACAAGAAAGAATTTGTTAAAATGTAATATGAACCAGACACGTCAAGATAAAATTATGGTGGTTATATCAGATAACGTGGTTTTAAAAATCTCATTATTGAAAGCAGCCTACAGTTACGGGGTGCTTACCTGTAGCGGTGGAGTTTGCTCAGAGAAGTAACAAGCTGGAATTCGAAAATCAGTATCTCCTTTTGCTGGGTCATTCGACCAGGGTGAGCCAAATGTCTTGTATAGATTATCTGGTGAGTTCAAGTTCAAACCCAATGTTGTCAAATCTATTCCTAAAGCAAGAGATGCTAAATCAGCATCATTCATCCTTATAACTCCCAGCAATCCTAACAAGCCATATGGATCAGGTGGTGTTGGTCCCCCTGAATCTTTTGAATCTGGTCCCGATAACGAATGCGCAGCTGAAGGCATCTGCTGAAACCTAAAATGATTTTGAGGTTGCGGCTGCTGGTATTGCGGCAGAAAATGATCATATGATCCCAAACTAGAAGTTTGACTCGGTGGTCTCAGTAAAATATTATGGGATCCGGCATTCTGGACCTGATAGAACATAATTGAGATTAGTACCATCGTTCAATCAAAGAGGCAATATAAACATCAAAGTGATGCATCCCTCTGGAAAGATTAATTGGATGGATAGTTGTTTTGAGAAAATCATGGGGTACTTACTGAATTAGCACCTTGCTGGTGTTGTTGACGATTAGGTAGGAAGCTACTTCCTATGTTAAAGCCTGACCTTGCCATCTGTGTATGTGTGCACATCATGTAAAGACAACTCAAGGGGATGATTATTCAAACTACAGAAAATTAACTCACAGGATACTGCTGTGATTGCATTACAGGTACATTGTCGTGGAGTTGTTCCTTATGATGCAACTCCATAGCATTATAATCCGAAGGGTTACCTGATAACACGAGATTATTAAATTTTCCAAGTTGTTAAAATAACGTTAACAATAATAAATGTACTAACTACTGAAATTTCCATAACAAGAATCAAGTGTCAAAAAAACATAAGGTATATTCTATTTTTTGTGTGGGTTTATGAAGGAGTGACACTCCACAATCCAATGAGGAAAGAATCAGTTCAAAAGGCAAGTAAAAAGATAACAATGATTCAAAACATGTAACACAACCAAGGAAAAAAAAATTGACCTCTTTATAGAAAAATGATTCAAGCGAAGAAGATTAGACACAACTCATCCAAGGGCAATTGTGTCAAAAGTATGACCTTATTGCAAAAGATTGTTTCCTATTGCAAACTTTGTTTCATTTTGGTGCGTCATAAAGACGCAAGAAACGAAAGGGATGTGAAGCTTCATACAGTACAGTGCTCAGGGTATGCATGCCCAGCCAAAAGGGTTGCAACACCATACCTCAGTAGCAATTGCATCTCATGATTAGGTGGTTCTTTTGATCTATTTTGGTTGAAATGGTCAGGTTTCATGAGAAATCCTAAGGGCTTGAACATCTCTGGATGGTTCAGGTGCTACGTCATAAAGGCCGATTTAACTTCCATGGCTTATATGGATTGTAGTAGTGTACTTGTGTTGTTTCCATGTACAAGCACAAGATGACAAGATCTTATGACAAATTCTCTGTAGGAATTGTTGAAAGATGATTCCACAACATCAATATGGGAAAAACTCAAGGGTTGTATGCTCACTTTTGGTTTTGGTTACTAGAATGCTGATAGAAGGATAACAGGCTGGTTGCCATGTTCGCACAAGCATGCAAGTTATAATTGGACCTTTTATTTATGTTACAAATCTCACCTATTACCAAAAAAAACTATTAACCAAGATTTCATTAATAAGAAATCTCAACCACAGGGTCAAGAAAAGACCACAAACCGTGACTATTAAATAGCACAGAGGGTGGCCCTTTTTTGTGAGAAAAGAAAGTCGAACTCCCGACCTGCAGGTCACGCGACAGCTCCCTAACCACTGCGCTATGCACATGTTTTCCGAATCTCTCCTTATCGACCATCAAATAATGATGTTCCATGATAATTCTAGTTGGCCAGCAGTTTGATGAATAATCCCAATATTGGCCTTTCATTTTATTATATAGAAAAATGGAGGAAAACCCTCTGATATGCTGGTAAAGGGCTAGGTCTTCTATTGATTCCTTTTTTGTTATATTATTGGCTCAGTGACGGGTTTCTTCAATATTGTTGTGGGGCTTTTTTGTTACTTTGAACACCACTTTGTTGTCGGTCACCAAAGAGCTAGAAGATGGATAACACATCCAAAAGACAAGATTTTTACCTAGATAGGTTCTTCTCTCTATAACATCTTCCCATCTTTGACCTAGCCATTAATCACATAAAACAGGGTCAAAGGCATTGACCCTCGACCCGGGAATGTCGCCCAACCTGGGTATGCAGGGTCATTTTCAACCGTTGCGTAAAACCTCTCCCAAATAGCGTAACACATTCATTGATTCCATTCCTCAACCCCATTGACACAGGAACTTTTACGGGCCTAGTCTAAAAGTATGGGCCTAGTCTAAAAGTGTATCCACACGTTGGATATCAATAACAACCACAAATATAGTCAAGGCTTAGGATGATTAGACAATCCATCTATAACTCCATCGTGTCCTATGGTTACGATCACCCACAAACTTGTGTTGGCCTTCTGGAATCTTTGTTGCCAATATCCGATGTAGTAGGGCAGACCACTTTATAAGAGTGGCAATATGACGAAGTTCGCAGTTCTTAACTGTTCACATCATGTTTATACCTTTGGCAGGTTTGCAAACGCAGGGATTGTCAAAGATGGGACAGTCGACAGTATATGCTACTCCGTCCATTCCAAATCATAAGACATTTTGACTTTTTTAGATACATAGTTTAACTATGTATCTAGACATAATATATTTAAGCACAGTGCATAGCAAAAGTTTTATATCTAGAAAAGCTAAAACATCTTATAATTTGGAATGGAGGGCCTTACTGTTGCCAAGGAAAAGGCCAATTGCAACAAGACGGACAAAAAGATTTCACATAAAACCCATGAAAGTGTAATAACCTCTGATTAACTTGAGGAAAAACATAAATAGTAAATTTAAAGATAAAGCTCACAACACAAGCCAGGGTCATACTGTTGAAAACTAAACAGCTCAAATGCTAAGCTCAAGTACTCAACAAATACAGAGTAACAAGGGCCAGTTTATAACAACAAACTGTAGAAAGATACACAAGTAACACAACTGATATTGGAAGGTCAAGGTCATATATAGTAACACAATCAAACAGATCAGACACCACAGATGGCAAAATGAGGAAATCCCACTAAATCAACTGACAATTTATAGTAACAAATTTGACTGGAACAACCTTTATATCCAGGCAAAGCCGGGAAGTCTTCATTTTGAATGCTGAATTCCTGGTTTTGTTGCACAATGTTGTTAACGCCAACCCCTTGCTTGCGCAGTGACCCTGCAATTTAAAGAAATTAGCAAAATCAATATCCAAATAATAATAAGAAATATATTATTTTCCAGCACTCTTACCATATTGTCCTTGCGGACCACCAGCAGAATTAGGTCGACCAGACAATTGGGGAAAATCATTTATGTCAAATGGAGCAGTGTCAATGGCATCATGCAACATCCCCAAAGAACTAAGAGAATTATTTCCTGCTTGAATTTGGTTCTGCGATAATGAACCTGCTGATGTTGGATATGAACTTCCAAGCATATTTATCAACTGAGGAGATGCTGGTTTCAGATATTAAAAAAGGTTGGATGAGACATGAACTCTGATAAACAGATAAATAATAAACAGCAAACTTCTTAAACCATTAAAATTTTTAGAGACTTGTTTCACAATTATACAAATAAAAAATGTATAAGCTTTTATCAGGATCAGGTACTATTAAGCTATATACATCTGGGATCATGAGCCACATTACATGAGAATGAGAAAACAGGAAACATTGAGAACTTGGTATAACTGGGGAATCTATCCTCAGGTGCTACTTTCCTGTCTCGCTCACAATTACAAAAACTCGCTTGCAATTTACGCCCTAGCACTACCTATTCCCACAAAGCAAAAATAGCAACACAACACATTACATACTGATTCAACATGTACAGAAGATAATGCCAATAAAAAGTTAAAGGTGGGGTTCAGTGGGCAAGAAATGAAGCAAGTGGATAACCAACATACTGAACATGTTATTACTCATTGTTAACCAAAAATCTATATAACATGTCACCTGTTTATGGGTACACGTAATCAATTACCTTGTTGATGAAGCAAGCCATTCATCATTCGACTAGATCCTTGCACATTCAGACTACCACTCCCAGCATTGCCACTCAGATTCATCCGTGATGCTATACTTGGCATGGACAAACCACCAGTGCTTATATTTCTTCCAATATTGCTTCCACTTACAATAGTTCCCACAGAACTTGTGATCCGTGGACCTGAGTTTCCTAAAGATGGAGATACTGACATCCCAGGAACCGAATTGCGACTGCCACCAGATAAGCCTTGGATGTTACCACCAATATTCATGCTGCTACTAAATGCCGGACCTGCACCATAATTCATCCCTCTACCACTGACACCTGAATGTGCATGAGGAATCTGAAAAGGGATCACACAATAAATCATCTTACTCCACATGGATGCAGACACAGAGCACAGGCATTTGAACTAAAAAAATTGGTCCTCAGATTGTTTGAAAAGTGAACATGTATGCTTACCACCAAATAAGAAAATGAATTGCAACATATGGATAAAGGTGAGCATTAGAACCTGAGACATGGCAACCGGAAGGTTGTTTGAAGGGAATCTCCCAGGAATGCTACCTCCAGGTTGTTGAACCCCAGAGGACGGAAGGCCACTCATGGCAGCATTCCTTTGTGCAAGTGATCCAGGCATACTTGGAAGGTTGTAACTTCCATGAGTATTATGCAAGCCTTTGAAAGTATAAACCTTAGTCAATGTCCGTCATGTCTCATAAATGGACTAACCAAAGTTTTTTGTGTTATATATATGCTCACCAGAATGAGGGAAACCTGGAATTGATCCAGATTGACTCGAAAAGGATACTGTAAATGGTCTTCCAGCTGAGTCAGGAAGATTTGATGCTGAACTATTAAGGTTTGGCTACCAAGGAAAGAAAAATTGGGTTAACAAAAAAATTAAACATAATAAATAGAAAGAAAAACCAAAGGCAAGTATACTTGTGCAAGTACGTACATTCAGCAAGCCCGACATTTTGAAGGCACCAAAAAAACGAAGAATCAAATGAAGATTGTCCACAGAAAATGCATGATGCAGCAAACCCTTCCAACCTGAAACAAAAAGAGGATATATTTATAAGTAGTCAGTACAGTAAGGGAGTCCTCCGAACAAGGAAAATACCTTATACTGAAACAATGTGAACAACATATAACAAGTACAGCAATGAAACGAAAGACAGACACTAAATTCAAAGTTGTTTGTTCCTAGATCAGTTGGTTTTTACATCTCTCTCATTCATTTGAAATTCCATGACAACGACAAAGCTGTTTAAGTCCCAGGCAAGTTGGGAAGGCTCGAGATGAAAACCATTGCAAACCATCAACAGAAAGGAAAGTCATTAAAAATATAAAAGGGTCACTTGAAACAACAGATAAGAGCAAGCTATAAGAAAATCATCGAACACGAAGTAACAACAATTCTCACAACACAACAACTGCAGAAATTTTGAACACTGAAAGATTGGTCAGGCCAACCTTCCAACATAAAGCAGACCATGTGCCAGCACAATATGAAAACATGCCGATTTTTTCTAAACACCTTGAAACATGTAGAAGGGTTATCTGTGCCATAAACCACTGGGTTACTGGGTTAGAGTAGTGCATTCCCAAATAACTTGATTGATCAGCGCAAAACATGACAGCAGCAGCATTGCATATGAGAGCTGAGACTGAAACTGCTGAACCATAGAATTCAATCCAACACACCCAATCCTTCTCTCCGCAGGTACGAGCACACAAATCTCCGCAACTTAACACACCCATACATCAAAGCAAGGAAGGGAAAAGCAAAGGGAAAAAAAAATCCAGCGAACATAGAACACGATCCACTCCACATCGGCAATCGCCGGATGGACGAGCAGAAACAAACGTGGAAACGGATCGAAGGACGCAAAAGGCCGGCAAGGGAGTCGGATGGGAGCGGAATCGCGGGGTCTATGTCGGGGAATTAGGGCAAACCGGAGCACGGGGCATGCTTACCGAGGGCAGGCCGCGCCTGTCACGCGGGAGGCGGAGAAGATCGGGTTCGACGGCGGCGGGCGGTGGCGGACGCGCTCGACGGATCCAGTGGGGAGGTGTAGAGCGTCGCGCGAGAAGGCGAGACGAGCTGCGTCTGGCCGTCGGCGACGGCGAGCGAGAGGAATCGAAACTGACACGGAGAGACGACGGGGAGGGGGGGAGGGGAGGAGAAAGGCACTTTACAAGGGGAGGAGGAGGTGGGTTTTGGTCCGTTACAGATGAAATGAATGGATCTGGTTGGAGGATGGGCTGGGCTGCACGGGCTGAGTGGGCCTGAATGGATTTCTTTCGAGGCCTGGGTCGGGGGATAAAATGGGCCTGATCTGGACGGACCTCCCCAATCACATTTCTTAGTCTCCCTCCGAAATTAAGTTTGTTCCGAAAAGCTAACCATCCTTTTGCCCCTCCGAAATTAACACTAACAGGAGAAACCTCTCTAAAAACAAAGGCGAAAACGTGCCAACGTATACCAGATGTTAATGATAAAAGGTGAATTGATTAGATGTCACTCAATGTATTGGTACAACACAGCCGACACAGACGGAGAAAGAAAAATGTAGTATCGTCGACGAGTTTCATTGGAAGTCCCTCACAAGCCTACGGGAAGGCATATGATGAGCTAAACGCCTCTTCACATCACAGGAGCTGGCAGAGGCCGCGACATGCTATGCCCTCCCTGCCGCTGCTCGCTACTAGGGCCCTAGGCACGGCCAAGGGCCAACGAATGATATCACCAAGGCCACGGTCAAACTGCTACCATAGCTGCTGGTGCGTTTCGTCTTCAGATGAAACATCGTGCCTGGATGACAGCTTCTGTTTCCGGCCGTTCCTCCTCCGGCTGGTGTTAGCACCTCGCGGCTTTGGCGCTTGCTTCGTGCTGCTCACCTGCAGAAAACAAGACTAAAATTAAAAGGCCACCATCAAAGGCCAAAGATTCTATTCCTTTGAATTAGTCTAGCCCATGAGTAGCAGCAACAGCCATTTTTCATTCGTACACCAAAGGATAGGTTCTCAAGCAAAAGAAACCAGCACCACTAGTTTCATGGGGGTTCTCAAAGGAAAGAACAAATATGGAGAATCAGAGCATAGATTCAGGCTTATCATCAGGCACCCAGCTTGATGGCAATTTAAGGTACGACTAGGACTGTGAGCAAAATTCTAACAGGAAAAGAGTGCGGACAAGTCAGCAAAGACAGAACATAATGTAGCAATCCAATTATTATCCAAGAAAGGGATATCTGTAAAGCAGAAAATGATGTGTGGCCAATCTCTCCATTCAGATTCCAAACTGGTAATGAAGTCATCAAAAGTTAAAACATTGGGTTAGAGTTAGATTGGGTTATTTTTGGCCCAAATAACCCAAAAACATCCAAACACATGAGTTAGATTGGGTTATTTTGGCTCTAACCCACCAAAAAGAAGTAACCCCTCAAGGAGGTGATATTTGGGTTACTTTGGTGGAGCCCACCAACCCATCCTATTGAAATGGTGGTGTCAATGAGACAAATGATAGAAAAAGTGCTTCTAACCCTGTCATCCAAACTGCCCATGGGTTAGAGTTACTTGAGGGTTAGAGTAACCAAGTTATAGGATCCAAACACGCCCATTGATAGCACCCAAAATCACAGAATATGTAACCAAAATGACATGGACCATGAGACTTCACATCATAAGGATATGAAAAATCCACTTTCACGCAACTATATAAGGGAAAAGTGGTACAGCGGACTCTTCCACCATATGGACCACACCAACAGCAACGTGTACCTGTCATCGCAAAGCCTTATCCAGAAAAGGTCATATGCTAAGCAAGTCTTCATGTCAAGCATGCATCTAGTGGTGGAGCTTTTCGTAGCTCCCATGGGACCCAATCAATAGAAAAAGTTTCAGCAATCTCCTTAACAGTGTATTGGACTACTAAATGCCCCGAAGGGCTTAGGTACAAAGATAGAATGGGGCCCAGCAAGCTACCTAGGACTAACATCCCTTGGCAAATGAATAAAAGGATAAACCAAAAGGTTATCGATAAAAATACTCTACATGTATCTAAAAAACGTGCAGCCATGCTGAATTTCTGTTTCTTCATAAACCTTATAAATACCAAATACACCAGGGCAAAATAATATATTCCATAATATAGAGAAAGCAGTAACAGTGAGAGCAACAGCCAAAACCACGGACAAATGGCACGAACACATATGAGCTTACTATCAAGCAATATCAGCACCGAAAGACTAGCACTGTAGCTAACTTTTAAATTGCTGCCCAATTCTTTTTCATAAATGACCACCTAGGGACTTCATACTTCTAAAGTGAATCTACAGGCGCCTGAAATTATGATGAGAAAAAAGACACTCAAATAGCACCACAATCACTTTTCCCACAAAAAAGGGAAGCATAAAACAAAAAGTCAAAGTGGTCACAAGTCACTGTTTATATAATAATCTCCAACATCACATTCACTTATGGTTTAGATGCATGACCATAGTCAGAAGCAAATTGTAATAAGACCACAATTATCTCAAATAACATAACCAGACCCAGTAAATAACTATCGCCTCTGCCATGTTGCATCATTATAAAGCAAAGTAAATTGATAATGACAAGTGCACTTACCCCAAAACAAAATCCAGCCTGGCACTGACCTGCACCACCTTCAACAGGCCTTGGAGGCTTCCCTGAGTCCATTGCTGATGAACCCCGCTTATTGAAGCCATTACATAATGGCACCTCTGCCTCCTTTACTATAGTAGGAGGAGGGGACGGTGATGATGAAGGTGAGGTCGAGCATGTTCTACTTTTCGCTTGCTCCTGAACCTGATGGCCCTTAGCAGTCCCATTGCAGAACCCCGAATCAATATCAGACTGGAACATGTCCACAAAAAGCTGCTGCAGCTCCTCAAAGCTTTCCTGCCTCTACAAATCCAACAGTCAAAGGTTATTGTGCTATCATTCTCGCAAATATTTATTTTTTGGATACATCATGTCCAGGAAAATTGTGCCGATTTCCAGCTATTTTCTGGAAAAAAAATCACCTAAAAGTTCAGCTTTTAGAATCCACTAAAAACCATGCAGGACACGGAGCTTTCATAACAATTCCTTCTTTTTTAAGCCTGTGGACATATGGACATGAAACATACAAAGATATTGAAGGTTGTATAAGTTGCTTTGGACAAACCAAAGCAAGGCCTTGGGAAATCACTCCCATGCATATTAATACCCTTACATGTTCTCTAAAAAAAAGACCGACATATTTTAGGATACCCCCAACTTGCTTGGGACTGAAAGGCTATGTTAATGTTGATGCTGATGTTGATACATTTTAGGATACAAAAGATCATGTTTGCACAAAAGGTTTCAACATCTTATTTCCTTGTGGCTTCATGAAAAGAAGTTTGCATATACCCACATAAAACCAGAACTTTTTCCCAGAATAAGAATAAATGATTTCTGAGAAAGATTAAAGAACTATATATATGATATACAGAATAGGGACCGCAATGTAGAAAAGTTTGTACATGTTAGGTTTGTTTAGAGTACAACTATATGCGTCAATCGATGCACAAACTGGGATATTATATTAATATATTTCCTTTTCTAAAAAAAGGTTTGTTTAGAGTACTACATTCTGCCATAAGTTTGTTGAGAAAACATATACTTCTGGCCCCACCTAGGATTATGTGAAAAGAGGTAAAACCGAGAGTATCTATACTTGTAAGCATAGCTCTAATAACTAAGAGGTGCCAGTTGGAATTTTCATGCTAAAGCAGCGTCCAAATATGGCTCTGGTCCAGCTTATCATGGCCTTGATGATACTATGAAGAAGCATCTGGAACTAGGACCAATAGTGCTATCAGCTTACCGTCGGCCGCACCTGGCTCATCATCTGAGCCATCTCACCAATGAAGTCCCCCATCCCCTGCATCTGCAGCAACAGCCGAAAGCGTCACCCTACTGTCATATCCAGAATTATGCAACACAAAGAACAGTTCAGTTTGAGATGCATACACTATCCTCGTCGTCCTCATCGTTATAAACTCCCACATCGTAGAGGAGCCGTTTATTGGCGTCGGAGAGTACTGCACAAGAACAATGGGATGGGAGCACAAGGGCTCCACGCAATAAGTTTACCAACAGGCTAGATCGGTTCTGTTTGCTGGTGTTCAGTTTATATTAGTTGTTGGTCAGTCGGTGTAACAGGTGAGGGGTGGTTTGCGAGTATGGAACAGAGCAGTGGGGGTGGGTGCTGAGAGAAGGAAGATTGAGACCAGAATAGGCGCCCTGGATCTCTTGGAACTTCTCCTTGGCTTCCTCCATGTGCTTCACGCTGCTGGAGGAGGAGCATTTGTCCGGGTGCCATTTCTGCAGAGCAATTGGACAGAATCATTAGGGATCCAATCCATTGAATATGTTTCAAAATTGGAGCAGAATAACGGCAAACATGCGTTGGCATGCATTGGGATTCAGTGTGTCTGATTAGTAGGACAAAACATTGACGCACACACAAAAAGGATTTGGGTCATCTAGAAAATTCGTTTAAAAAATTCACCTTGGAACGAAATCGAATGATAACCTTCAGATCACACTGGCTTTTGTGAATCGTAACTAATAGATAGATACGGAGAATTTAGTTAGCGGCACAGGAAAGTAGGCAGCGAATTGGGAGAAATGAAACATACACTTGGCGCCAATGTATACGCCTGCAAACTAGAATCACCTAACCGCGGAGAACGTCTTTCTCTCTCTCGACGCCAGAAAGGCACGCGCGATGCTAGATAGCTAAATCATCAACAACGATATGCAGTAGCAAGCAAGGACGGAGAGACGGCGCGAAATCAGGAACCGAATTGCTGCTGCCTCTCACCTTGGCGAGCTTCCGGTAAGCGACCTTGAGGTCGGCGTCGGAGCACTCCTTGTTGAGCCCGAGGACGGCGTAGAGGTCGCCGCCACCCTCACCGCCCTCCGCGGCGTCGCCACACTTGTCTCCCCCAGCGTCCATGGCGCGAGGCGAGAGGAGAAGTGTAGCCCGCTAGCTCCCGCGGAACCACGCAGGTTGGTAGCTAGGTACGCGGCTGCTACCCACGGGTGGTGCGACGCGGGGCGCGCAACGCAAGAGGCAACGCCGGTGGTGGGGGAGGAGGGAGAGAAGGGGAAGGAAGCAAGCGGATGGCGCGGCTGCTGCTGCTTCTTCTCCGTTCTTCCCCCCTCCTCTCCCCCTGTCTGTCTCCACGCGCCGCAGGAAGGCTCCAGAAACACGGCCACTTGCCCGTTAAAATATTTGGCTCTCTATCCTCGTTGGAAATTCCGAGCTTTTCTTTTTTTGGCGGCTTTCTCGGTTGGGCCCTGTTTCCAGATGCTACTGTGAGTGTCAATTCTCTAGTAGTTTTTTTCCTGATACACCACTTATTACTGTAGTAGTTTTTCTATAAATACAAAAAACAATACTCTTATGGCAAAAAAAGAGAAACTATACTTTTATCCTCTTTAAAAAATAAAGCTAGATATACTCCTTTATCTGAGGTAAATATGAGTGCATCAAACAAGCTCTAAAGATAAGATGTTCTTTTTTTTTCTCTGTATAAGAAATTTAGTCTCTTTGAACCCTTCCTTTTTCCCATGGGTTTAACATTCGAGGGTAAGCATG